>ML796912.1:8482-45508 GCA_009831015.1 Picea engelmannii | reverse complement strand
AATCATCAATAAACGTTAGAAAGTAAAAACTACCACCTATTGACTCTGTTTGCATTGGTCCACATAGGTCAGTGTGAACAAGTTCAAGATGTTGTTTGGCTTGATTGGAAGACTGTGGAAAACTAGTTCTCTTGTGTTTTCCACGTATGCAAGACTCACATGGGGGAATTCGCTCTTTAAAGATAGGTAGACCTTTGACCATGGAGTTTTTCTGAAGAATACTTAGACTTTGAAATGGTAGATGTCCAAATCTTATATGTCAAACCATAGTTTCATTCAGGGTTGATGCACACTATGCATATGGTTGACTCAGATTTGTAGTTCTGAGGGTAAGGGGAAACATCCTATTGGCAGTCATATGGATTTCATAAATCAATTTTCTGCTTGGGATTTTTTCATATATCTTACAAGATGTTCCCTCTAAAAGTACCTTATAGCCATGTTCAATAAGTTGTCCTACACTTAGCAAATTATGTTTTAAATCTGGAACATGATAGACATTGTATATGTCTTTCTTTACATTATGTTTAATAAGAATAGGAACAGTTCCTTTTCCTTGAACTTTGACTAAGTAATCATTTCCAAGTGTAATATCAGATGAGATTGAAGAATCAATGCATGAAAGTAATTCTTTGTCACCTGTCATGTGATTGCTGCATCCACTGTCCAACAACTAGAGATCTTTAGGTTGATGTTCAGTCTTGTGGAACGAAAGAAACATACCTCCTAAGTTTTCTCCCATGTGATTTGACACATGTACTCTGCCTGAGAGTTGATCTGCTTGCTTCTTCCTGCATTCGGATTCATAGTGCCTATACTTTTTGCAGTAATAGCATTGTATGCTTGTTTTGTCATTTGATATTCTCCCTCTGCCTCTTTGAGGCTGGAAATTCTGATGTTGATTTTTTTGCTAATGTCTTTGACCTTGGAAATTTTGATTTAGATACTGTTGTCTGTTACCTCCACTGAAGTGAGAGTTACTTTGATTGTTCCATCTTCCTTGGTGACCTTTGCTTCTTCCTCTGCCTCTCCCTCTACTGAAGGAGAATTGAGTTTTGAAAGAATTGGAGATTGACTCATCTGTAAGATGTAGTCTGGTCTCATGTGTCACCAAAGAACCAATTAATTCATCTGTTGAAAATCTTGACAGATCCTTGGATTCAAGGGTTGTTGTTACAACCATTTCAAATTTCTTGGGTAGACTTCTAAGAATTTTCTCAACAATTCATTGATCAGTGATGGTTTCACCAATCAATCTGATATAGTTCACGATGCCCATGACTCTGGTCATGAACTGATCCACAGTTTCGGACTCTGTCATCCTGAGAGTCTCGAATTGCATCCACAAGGTCTGCAGTTTAACTGTTTTGACCCTGTCATTTCCTTGGTAGGAAGATTTAAGGATTTCCCAAGCCTGTTTTGAAGTACCAGCACCTGTGATTTTTGAGAAAATCGAATCATCCATAGAATTTTGAATCCAGAATTTTGCTTTGTTTTCTTTGTTCCTCAATGTTTCCTGAGCAATTCGCTGCGGATTTGTCATGGAAGTGAGGGCGACTGGATCTTGTTCCACATATCCAAGATCCACTGGTTCCCAACACTCTTGTGCTTGCAAGAACAATTTCCTCCGAAGAGACCAAAACTCATAATTCTTTCCCAGAAGAATCGGACCCTGACTTGGTCCTAAATTGCTAGATGATGCCATAAAAAAAATTATAGAAAAAATAGAGGGAAATTTCGTATTTACCTCCGACCGCCGAAACGCTAATTTGCCGATGGCCGAAAGGAGTTTATTGGCCTTGAGTTTGGCCTTAGTCACCATACAATGTGACCGCATGCCTTGATGTTAAAGCGCTACGGGGTTTTTCGGCTCTTTGACTTTCAAATCGTCGAAATGCGAAAAATTGCCTTTGGACAATTCAACGGTCGAGATCTTCTTGTGATCTAATGGCCCATATCTTATCGGGATATCACGAATCAGGATTTCACGAGTTCTGATGACAATTTCTTCTGACTCCTCGATTCCCCGATCTCCGATTTACCGATGGCACTTTCCTTTCAAGACTTTCCCAATTCCTTTGATCTTTGCCATGCGTCCTAACAAATGGATGGTCATGATCTCTCTTCGCGATTTCACGATTGGATATGACCTAGACGTCTTGTCTCCAGGATCCGCGAAATGATGAACGCCAATGCGCCGAGTGACTGTTAAGATTTCGGACTTCGTGGTTCCGAAGTGCTCGAGATCCTTGTCCTCAGGATTCACGATTTGCCGAATCTCGATCTGTCGATGGCTCTTTCCTTTTCGGGACTTTTCCCGAGTCCTTGGATTTACTCCACGTGTCCCCGAAAGATGGACGGTCCACATTGTTTCATGATTTCGCGACTTGGGACGAAAATTTTCTATCAACTTGAAAACCCCGGTTGTCAAAACGCCGACGGTTTCCTTGATGTCCTCCACATGTCCAAACAAATGGATGGCTGCGATCTTATCGCTATTTCGGGAATTGCGATTTCGCGAATTTCAAACTCGTGTTGCGACAGTCTTTCAAAACTGTGAACACCGATATGTCGATTTGACGACTTGGATCTGTTGCCACCTGTCATCTGAGATGGATGGTTTTGATCGTATCGTGATATCGTGAATCACAATTTCGCGAGTTTCGTCGTGGAGTGTCTTTTGTCAATGAGACCTCTGATATCCCAAACTCTGAAATGTCAATGGAGTGATGGCCTGGATCTGCTGCCACCTATCCTTTGAGATGAATGACTCACAGGTCCTCTCGGGATTTTGCGATATCACGTATCGGAGTTTTTGGAGTGCAATTGTCTTTGCGCGTCCAACTCTCGATTACCGATTTTGCGATGGAATAGTATCTCGCCACGTGTCTCTTGATGGACGGTCCAGATTATGTCGGGATTTCACAAGTTCACAAGTCGAAATCTCTCTTGTGCACTCCAGAGGACTAAACCTCATGCACCTTCTTGTTGATCCAACGATTGTTGGGCCTCTGCGCAAGATCTAACATCTGAAATGATTTCGTCTTTTCCGCGCTCTCCTCGTCCCTTCTGAACTGGTTTCCCACTTCAGATACGTTCTCAGGATGAATCTTACGGCCTCAATGGCTGTTCTTTGCACCTGAGATGCGTTCTTTACTCCTGTGGAAGAAAGATTCGTGAATCTTTCAAAGATTTGAAAGAAATACATGAATTCTTCGTTCTCTGCTACAATCTTTGACAGATTTGTGTGAATTTTGAAAAACTTTAAGCGATTCTGCCTTCTGCAGCAATCTTCAGCGAACTTGAACAAATTCTTTGAATTCTTCAAGAGTTCTCACCTCCTGCAGCTCTTCTTCATCAATATTTGACGATTCTTGAAAGATGTGCAAGATCTTTAAGGTTTCTTCTTTCTCGGTCTCTGCTTCGAGCGTAGTCTACTCTGCAATCTCTGCAAGCTTCCTACGTTGATCTTTTGAATGTAAGACGATCTGCTTCATCGTGGAAGTTTACTGCGAGGATCTTCCGAGAGTATGACAGACGGCTCTCCAAACCTTGTGAAAGAGACTGTGTCGCGTGCTCTCAAGATCCGTGAAGCTCTGCGCTGTGAGGATCGAGTTGCTTTCCAGACTGTGTGAAGAGGCTTACTACTGAAGCTCTGATACCATGATAAATTGTGAAGCGGAAATGCAGAGAGAAATAATAGAACAATATATTGGAATGTATGAAGAAGAGATTCTTAGAAGATGTTACAATGCAATGGGAGATAGTTGAGTTAAATATGCTCAAGCAAGACAGCAATAGAAAGTACAACTGTCCAGTACAGCTGGCAATATTTAACACTATCCACATTTACTCAGCGAATTTTGGCTTTTTACTCAACGCTTATTTCACTGTGGATCCATCTAAACCTTCCTCAGATTATGGGGTGATCCTTGCGTTTTGCTTCCATCACAACAAATTTATTGGGCGTTTTTTAGACTGCCATCCATTGCCCAACCTTTGGTGGTAAGGCGAGTTTCCTTGGGCGTTTTTCCAATAGTTATCCTTGCACAAAGATTTTTCTCACCTTCGCTTTGCGTTTTAGCTTTTCACACTCTCCGTAATTTCTATTTCCTTGATCAATGAATCTCTCTCTCTCTTCAACAAATCGTTCTCCTCACTCCCACGAGTCTACAGTGGCGATTTGGGGAAGAGGAAAACTTACCGAAGTTTTCTGGGACCCTTCACGTTCTCACCCTTTTCTGCTGCGAATTTGGAGAGGGACACCGCCTCTAGCATCGAAAATCGCTTGCCCAGAAGTCAACATTATTTGGCTGCGATTTTGGGGAGGGACACCACCTCTACGGATAAAAATTGCATGCCCAGAAGTCAGCGTTATTTAGCTACGATTTTGGGGAGGGACACCACCTCTACCCATTAAAATCACAATCTTAGAAGTCCGCTAAAGAGTAGCTGCGATTTGGGGAGGGACACACCCTCAGCCATCGATTTCGCCTGCCCAATTTGTTGTCAGTTTCACAGTTGATTGTCTTTACCCATTACCTCGGTTAATGGAGGAATACTGAACGACTGTGGGCTCCCTTCCGATTCCTTTTCCATATGGATAATCTTCTCTTCAGATTTATTATTCATCTGTTACAAATTGCCTCTAGTTTTTATTCCCTTCTTGGTCTCTTCACAAACTCTCACTACCTCTCTAGATCACTAGAGATAACAACATCCTTTACTAACAATTGGGTTGCTTGCGGTATGATCCAAAAGGTTTGCAACTATGTTTATAATGAACCTTGATCATTCGGGAAGCATAATTACTTCATCAATTAAAATTTTACGTATCACGAAATTTGATCGTTACTCATTGACCAAACCTTGAGGAGTACTTCTATCAAGGAGTCTCCCTTAAGGAGCGTAAGAATTATCGTTACCAACCCTAAAATTTTCACTTGAATTAAGACATCGATTGATTGTTGGATTTCTCGATTTTTTATCGACTGTTTAACCCTCAACCGTTAGAGTTTCTCGCGCACCTAAATATTTATTATTGAATGAATTTGGTGAACCTTAGTCATCTACGCAATTGAAAAGTAATGAAGGAAATGTTTGTTCTAGATGATATATTTTCTCGCGCACATACTTAGTGTTTTGCGCAATTGAAAATTAATGAAATGTTTGTTCGAGATGATAGATTTTCTCGCGCAAATAAATATTGAATGATGAATGAATTTGGTGAACCTTAGCATTTTGAGGAATTGAAAAGTAATGAAGGAAATGTTGTTCTAGATGATAGATTTTCTGGCACACATAAATATTAAATATTTATTGTACAATGAATTTGGTGAACCTTAGTCTTTTGCGCAGTTGTAATGTAATGTAAGGAATGTTGTACTAGATGATAACCTTCTTGCACGCATTAAATATTAATGTAACGAGTGTGCTTGATGTAGATATTAGAAATCTTGCACAAATAAATTATACTTGTAATGTATGTTTTCCAGTAAGAAAATTTTTCTCAAATTTATATAGTAATAAATTCATTTACAGAGTCAGTGACATTCATCGGAAGAAAAGCGAGAGCTATGCTTGCCCAGCGCTGTTCGAAACATAGCAGTTTTTGCCTAAACCAGATAAGAAAAAACTAGGACAGTGGAGACATAAACACTGTCCAAAAAAAACATATCAGTCGCCCATACCAGTTAAGAAAAAACTAGGACAGTGGAGGCAAAAATGCTGTCCAAAAAAACATAACAGTCGCCCATGAAGACAGGGAGAAGAAATCATGCCTCAACCAGCATTGACCATAAGCACAGTAAAGGAGAGAAAAGACTGTAAGAAACAAAGAGATTCATGAATGGCTTGATACAGGGCCCCTATGACGTGAAAATGTTAACTAAGGTGATGGGACTGTCCATTCCATTTTCACAGTGGTAAACCGCTAGATGCCCAGCAGCCTGTCTAAGCGCTCGTTTGGAAAGAGCATCCGCTTTGGAATTGTGACTCCTGGGAATATGATGGAATTTTGCGTCAGAGAAGGAGTTGGCCAGCGCCCGAGTTTGATGCTTCCAACCTTCGATGTGTACAGAGTTTAGATTGCACTTGCGGTTGATCCATTCAATAATAACATTCGAGTCACCGAGCACTAGCAGGTGATTTAGTGACCAGCTGGATGCAAGAAAGAGAGAAGCCCACAGGGCCAAAAGCTCTTCTTTGGTGTTGGAGCCGTCGCCACAATTCAGAAACCATTTGGTGACCCTGGATGTGTGATTCCTGAGAGTGCCTCCTGCCCCGCAGCATTGACCAGAGGCAAGAGCTGCGCCATCAAAGTAAATAAGAGTGGAGCCAGGCTCCAGCGAGAAGTCAATAGATTTTAAAGGAAGGCTCTTGAGAGAAGACGGTTGCCACTGAAAAGAAGAAACAACTCTATGGAGAACCGCTAAACAGGAGGGCGGACGGCCTTCAAAAAGCACTTGATTGCGCTCAAGCCAGATTTGCCAACAGACAAGAGCCATCAAAGGGTGCGGGACCGATCTGTCAGACATCCAAGCAGCTACACAGTCGGAAAATGTATCTCCATTCTAGACCACTCGTAAGGAGAAGTGTCGAGAAATTAGGTTCCAGCAATTAACTGTGAAAGAGCAGTGAGTCATAATGTGGCTCAGGTCTTTGGATCCTCACTTGCAAAGGAGGCAGAAACCAGGCCCCTGCCATCCACGTCTACGGAGGGCCTCCCAGGTGAGCACCCGATCCTTAATACACAGCCAAAAGAATAGTTTGTTTTTTAGTGGAATGGACCATTGCCAAATCTTCAGTAACCAAGGTGGCTCAGCAGCGAAGTTCTGTGTGTGGAGGAGTGCCTTGTAGACATTCTCTACAATGAGGTTACCCGAAGCATCACCTCCAGCCCACAGGAGGGAGTCACGATCATTGCTTAACGAGATACCTGTCGATTGTAAGGCCAATGTGTAGGCGTCCCATTCCAAGGCTAGAGGATCTTGAAGTTGAAGAAGACTGCTATGAATCCAGCGGTCTGGAAGGAGTGGAGCGCCAGCGATCACTTTTAGTTGGGCAAGGAACAGGAAATTTTGAGAAGAAAGTCGAGTCCTGAGTTGAGGCGAAAGCACAGAGCGGTTTTCCAGCCCCATAATTTTATCTCTTCCAAGAGATATCTCCTTCCCATTACCGAGCTTCCAACGAAGCCAATGTAGGATCACCGGCGAGGCAGATAAAAGTCCCTTCCAGAAGGGTGAAGCCCTTCTCAAATCATGGTAAGGCTTCCGAAGCCATTGAAGGAGCGGGAGGGGACCAAGGTACTTGTCTATGATAACCCTGTTCCAAATGCTGTCATGTGAGAGAGCACGCCAGAAAGAACAAGCCAGGAGCGCTGAGTTGAAGGAAGAGAGGTTTTTGAATCCCCAGCCTCCTGACCTTCGGGGTTTAGCCAAAGCCTTCCAATCACACAGGTGGAAACGACGTTTTCCAGCAAGATCGTTCCACAGGAACTTGTAGGAAAGTCTATGCAGCAGGACGAGAATTCTGGTTGGGATCCGCTCAAGTGTCATCCAATAGACAGCAAGGCCTTCAAGCACCGATTTGACAAGGTTGTATCGCCCACCCAGAGACAGCCACTTGTTACACCACAGGCCAATTTTTCTTTCGAAGAGAGCCACTAACTAGCACCAATCAGCAGAGGAGGCTACTCCCGGTTTCAGCCGGTAGCCCAGGTAACTAATACCATCTTTTAGATCGGAGAAGGAGAAGGGGATGGAATTTTTTAAGAGAACAAGCCCAGCCTCTGTAAGACCCCAATAATGAATGGAATATTTTAAGGGATTTATGGACAAGCCTGTAACTGAGMAGAAAAGCTGGAGGACCTCCAAGATCGCCAGCCACTCCGGAAGGTYAGCTTTTGACATGAGGAGAATGTCATCAACAAACATGAGGTGTACCGATCTGATGAGCCTTGAAACTTTCAAGCCTGTGATGTGGTTTTCGGAGATGGATTTGGCAAGAAGTAAACTAAGGCTATCCATAAGGAGAATGAATAGGTAAGGCGAGAGTGGGCAGCCTTGACGGAGTCCCCTTTCACTGCGGAAAAAATTGGAAGCCTCTCCATTAATCAGCACCGCAAAACTAGCACTGGTGACACAGGACATAATCCAGTTCGTAAAATTATTGCCAAAACCCACCGAGAGAAGGACCAGTTTCAAGAAAGTCCAATCAATGCTGTCGAAATCCTTTTTTAAATCAATTTTCAGAATCAATGCCTTCAAATTTTTCTGTTTTATGGAATGGATGCTTTCGTGGGCAGCACCAATGGCATCATGAATACATCTACCTTTAATGAAACCAAGATGTTCAGCTGAGAGGCTCTTTTCAAGAAAGGGCTTTAACCTGTTTGAGATCACTTTCGAGACTAATTTGTAAATAAGATTGCATAATGATATAGTTCTGTAGTCGTTAAAGGTGACAGAATGGTTCTCCTTCAGGATCAAAACCAGAAATGTGGAATTAATGCTTTTGTGTACCTTACCTTTGATTCGAGTGTCCTCTACCATCTGAAGGAGGTCTGGACCAACGAGTTCGAAGAAAAAGGAGAAGAATTCTACTGTCCAACCGTCGGGGCCTGGGCTTCTCTCTTTTTTGAAGTGGAATAAAATATCTTTGAGTTCAGGTAGTGTGACATGTTTAAATAAGTCGGAAGCTTCATTGATTGATACCAATTTTGGAAAAAGGCTGGCCGTGGATGCCTTCTCAGAATAAAAATGACAATCATTTGCTTTGAAATGATTACTGAAAAAGGTGACCACTTCCTCCCTGATATCGGCTTGGCCTCGAATCAAATCGCTCCTCTCGCTTTGTATGGACTAGATGAGCTTCTTATTTCTGTTGTGGCTTGCCAGTCTGTGAAAAAATTTTGTATTGGAGTCCCCTGCATTAAGCCAGGTCGCTCTACTTCTGAGCCTCCAACTCTGTTCCTGTTCTCGTAGGTAATGAGCTCTGTTTTTCTCCAGCTCCTTCAGTGTGTCGGCATCCTTTGAAGTGAGAGGTGCATTGGCTGACCGGTGAATGAGAATATTAATTTCAGAATCAATTCTATTTAAATGAGTCGCCTCCAATGCTTTTTTACGATTGCTCCAGGATCTTGTATGGACTTTTAAAGTCTTTAATTTCCATACTAACTGCTGCTGAGGATTTCTTTCACAAAGAAAGGTCGGGTCTGTCCAGACCGCGTGCACGAGTTTAGAGTAGTCAATAGAAGATAACCAGTGTTGATTGAATTTGAAAGGGTAAGAGTTGAGCTTGGGAAGAAGGTTCATCTTTAGGATAATAGGCGCATGATCAGAAAAGAACGGTAGAACCACCCACGAGGAAGGGATGGTTGAAGAGGACAAGTAAGATTCAGAGATTAAAAAATGGTCAAGTCTTCTTGAAATGGCTTCATTCCCTGATCTTCTGTTGCGCCAAGTAGGGATGAGTTTGGACGACAGAATGTCAATGAGATTATTAGCACTGAAAAGATCTCTGTAAAAATCTTTATTCGGTCCAGGAGTAGACTGTCCGCCCCAGTGTTCATCCGCCGAGAGGGTAATATTTAAATCCCCTCCGAGGATGAGATTGGGAATGGAAAGGATCCCACTGTTCGCTAGAATAGTCTAGAACTGTAACTTTGACTGGCAGGGCCCATAAATGTTAAAGAATGCGAGCTCCTGGTTGGTGGCCAAGCAACGACCAATAAGCAAAATGCCCCCACAGGTCGAGAATGGAGTCAATTCGAAAAAGCTGGGATCCCATGCCGCAAGCAAGCCTCCTGAGTGACCCATGGAGCTGACGACCATAGAGACCCAAGAGGGACGGAAGGAGTGCAAGAAGACTCTGGCTTTTTGCTCAGTCGAGAGGGTCTCCTGTAAAAAAATGACGTCCGGCAAAGTGTTCGCAAGTAGATGACGGAAGGATGCAGTTTTGAGGGATCCTCCAGTTCCTCGTAAGTTTAGAGAGAGAACAATCATCATTTAGAATGAGCTATTGCCTTCATCGCTCTAAGGGGCATTCTGTCAAGTACAGGATTGATGGGTTGTGATTGAGAAGAAGGTTGAGAATCCATCTTCTTTTTCCTGGCACTTCTTGTTTGTAGGGGGGAGAGTTCAACTCCCAGGCCACGCGTCCAAGTAGAAGATTGTTGTTCAATAACCGGTCTGGGTAAAGAAGAGGAGTTGTTTGAAGAGGGCTTGGTAAAGGGCTCTAGTCCCCGTTAGATGGGTAAAATCGAAGCTGTGTCCGGAACAAAGGATGGAGGGGGCAAGGAGCTCTGAGAAGGAAAGGGAGAATCCTCCAGGTCGTCTGGCTGGCCCATGTCGGGTAGAACTGAAAGGGAGTCAGTTTGTGAGGTAGAAAGGGAGGGTGAAGAAGATTGAAGGTTCGGTAAGGTCAGAGCAAGAGGGGGCGATAGGGAAGATGAGGTAAGCGGACAGTGTTGGGAGGTCGGGGGGTGAGCGGAGGGAGATGGGATAGGAAGACGAGGGGAGTCAGTGTAGGTAGGTAGAGTGCCATTTAGTACAGGTTTCGGTGCAGGGGGAGAGGCCTGTTGTGACTCGAAATCAGTCTGTGTCGGGGAGGAGGCCTATTGCGGCACAAAAACTGAAGGTAAGGAGGTAGGGGGTGAAGAAGAGAGGGTTGATGAGCTGTTGATGAAGATTTTTTCAGTGTCAATACGAGAAAAGTAGAGGGAGGGACAGACGTGAAAAATTTTGGTGGATAGAGGCTCTGGTTGCCCGGGTAGGAGGGGAGGGGGCGGGTCAGGGAGAGAGTGCCAGGGAGCAAGAGATGGATCAGGATCCATGTATTCAGGGGGGTTAAGGGACAGGTCATCTTCCTCGGAAAGAATATTCGAAGACTTACCAGGGCAGTTTCGGCGCAGATGACCAGTTTCTCTGCAAAGGTTGCACCGGAAGGGTAAGCCGAGATAGTCAAGTGTCTGAAGAGTATTTCGCCCCCGCCAATCGATCTCCAGCTTTTCAGGAAGTCCTGCAGATAAATCCATCTCAACCAATATTTTACCCATTTTTCTTGAGGAACCTGTGAGGGACGCCGGGTCAGAAGTGATGAACTTGCCCAACGAGTTACCTATAGCTTTGAAATCTTCGATGTTCCAGAAGTGAAGCGGAAGACTCGGGAGAAGCACCCAAAGGTGTCTGAACTGGAAGTATTCAGAATCGGGGTTGAAGGCCAAACGCCAACGCTTAAGCATGAGGCTGCTTCCCCCAATGACCCAAAACGAGGATAATAAAAGAGAGGCGTCTTCAAGGGATCTACAGAGGAACCCGAGCCAGCCTTTTTTAAGGTACAATATTTTCGGGCAGTATCCTAAGATCGGGGACCACTGCATAAGAGTCCAGTCCTCCAGTGACTGTGGGCTCAAACTTTTATAAGAAATACGACCAACCAGGCCATTGAGAGACATTTTGCAGAGGTCTGCTAAACCTACATCATCTCCCAAAATGAGTCTTCTGGTTTTCTTGTTAGATTTCCAAACCTTGCGCCTAGAGGAGGATCCGGGGTGAGGGGCTGAAGGGACCGAGTGTGCAACAGAGGAGGGTAGGATGTTGAGACAGGTGGAACGGGTCTTGTCGGACTCAGGAGGTAAGGAGCAAGGGAGGGGGACTGTTGACAGTCTGTTGGAGCCTGTAACAGCTGGGTCAATAAAGGGAGAGGAAGGGCCATTTGAAAAAAAATTGGAGGGAAAGGAAGGTGGTCTTTGTTCCAGGGAGTCAACTTGCTCGAATAATCCAGCCTGTTTCCAAATGCGTTCATTGGAGGGAAGAATGAGTTCTTTGGTCAGTGCATCCATTATAAAATGTGCAGAGGGACCACTGTAGGTCCACTGAAAAAGCAGCATGGGTAGGCAGAGCAGGACGGTCGCTGAAGGAATCGAGAGGAGATCGTTGTAAGAGAGTAAAAAAGGAGAAACTGTCCAAACAATGATAGATAAGGAACCGTCCCTATTGGGGCTAGAAGACAAAGGGAACTCTGGAGCTAAGGGGTGAGCAGAAAGGATAAAAAGCGAAGAAAAATTGTCAGGGAACACGTCTATTGGCAAAGGAAAAACCGGTCCCCAGGGAATGGCAACAGGTCAGTGGACGACAGCGAAGAGGCTAGGAAGTTTTGAAGATGCGAGGTCTCGGATCGACCTTCAGTTCACCAATCACCTGGATATCCATCGCCTGGTTCACCAATCGCCTGGTTCCTTGTAATGTATGTTGATCTAACACTTATTACTAGCACCATTAAATTGTTATCGCCGGATGGATTTATCACTAGTTTTCTATTGCGCCTTGCATATCAATGTTGCATGTTGGGTTTAGAATTTGGTTACCAATGAATCCTTAATATTATTGAAGTATGATTGATTATTAATAGTATTCTCTTGTGCCTTGTAAAAAATAATCGATGTCTCTTGCACCTTGAATCACTAATGTGTAATTGATGGATTAATCTAATAACATGCTTGCACGCAGTTCAATAATGTGATGCATGACTAGTGGAGGATTCATACTCCTTGCACGCATTGAATTACAATATATTGTATGATGCTTAGATATTAGTCCTCTTGCGTGAAATGAAATTTGATTATGACGAATGATTGCATATTGTGATGGGAATTGTGTCTTGATATAACTAACATTTGCTTTGCACCATGTTTAAATATGGTTATGGGTGATGAAATTGATTATGGAAAAAAATTATGTGTTGTATTTTGCTTTATTGTCATAACAGTGGGGTTATTACATTCATCCATCATCAAAGTTATTGTTAACCTAGAACAATAATTAACCAAAATGTCAAATATCTAAACACAATCTCTGGTAGAGTCACAAAAAAAATTCCTACAGTATCAAATACTAAATAACAGAGGGATAAAAAATTGTAAATCATGTATCCCATTTTTTTGAAGAAAATCATTGCCAAGATTTTTTATTACAAACATTCATTGCTAATTGTGTGCTCTCATTGATTTCCATTTCACAGGTTTGCAGATTGCTTGAGTTTTCAATAAATTCTACAATATGTTGAGTGTTCACAGTGACTAGATTGTTTTGAAATGACATAAATAGGTTGAATAATTTACCCCACTAATTTCTTATTGTTAGTATGTTGAGATACCAAATGAGAAGAGAGATATGAGGGGTTATCCTTTAACTACAATGGCTCTTCTATCAATGGAAGAACGACACCTATGTTGTAGTCATCAAGTATTTTTCCATCATGTAGAAGAAATGACCTAAGGGCCAACACAATTTACAGTAGAAAGAGCATTGATTTGAGGTTTTTGTTGTGAAGTCTAGCACCAAAACATCAACAACAATACATTGTGGAATGTAAAGAATTCCATGCGTACCCTAGTTACCAAAATATTAAAATATCTTATTATTCTAAGTTCTATTAAAATGCTTTGCACCAGTGGTTTTGTACTCACTAATATTTCTCAAACAATTCCATCAAAAGACCCGAAGGATAACACCTCACTGGGATCAAAGTTGGATAAAAAAATATCATAATTATCTAGGAGATTCCTTCTAGAAACATGCGCAATATGGGCTTATAACTAGAACTCTTTGTCGTTTTTAACCCTCAATGTGGGTCATTCGTCATCTCATGTTATTTTTACCATGTCAAAAAGGGCCACACCATGCTTCATATTTGAGGTAAATATGAAGTGTTTTCATCACTATTATCATCTACAACATAGTGTCAATTCATCTTATAGTACAAACTAGAGTAATAAATATGAATACCATGTATATTTTTCAAGATGGGAAATCCTAACAACATGCACAAACAGACAATATTTTCTAAATCTATGTGGTTACCATATTCACAATAACCCCTTTCCAGGGTGACTTTGATGCCAGAATCACTTCTTCGATCCTAATCTGTATTTATTATAGAAGACTAAATGATGTATTTATATGAATATTCCTTTTTATTAACCAACAAAATGATAAAAAATATACAGTTTGGCCTTAGTGTGTGCTACCATAGTTTAGCCCCATCCATATTTCCATCTATACATTTATGTCGGTCCATTAACCCTTCTATTGTGCTACCTGGAAAAGATGAAATGCCAATAGTAGAAAAAGCTTTGAAATGGATTTTAGGGATTCTTCTTTCGAATAATTTTATGCCAATTTGAACTAATTAAAGTACTCTTATTTATTGTTGAAGAGACCTTACAATAATCCATAATTACACCCCTTGAATGCTAATGTATATTTATGAGTTTTACAATTATAATATGTTGTAGCTATCATTCAAGGTAAAACTTAACTGCAATAGGTGTCAAAAAAATCCTTATTGTTGTAGATAACCACCAACTAGATCTAGGATTTTCTCAAATTAAAAATATATATGTCACCTTGTTTGAGTTTTAAATCTTGGTAGCTTTATTACTATAGAAATCTCCGCAGTTTGTGTCATGCTTGAAAACATTAGCAATTGTTAGCACTAATTCTTCATTCGTAGACGATATGTCACAGCCTACCCAAAAGATTTTAAATAAATTATTTTCAAACCCCAAGTAGCTCACAACCCCATAATACCTACAATATGTTGACTCTATTTTTGACAATTTTAAACTTAAATGAATGTGATAGGATATTGGTCAACAAGGTGAAGTTCCCGTGACTTTCATGCACTAGTAATAGCTCATAGATGCATCATGTGGCTGAAGATCTTGATTTAGGAAAAAGAGAAGGATTTTCCTCTCTACTAAGGAAAAATATACATTTTTAGAAGAAATGGAATTTTTATTTACTCATCAAAAATGTGCATGCATTTTGGAGATGTTATATTTTTCTTTACTAATATAAAACATGCACTCATTTTTTATTAAAATTATTTTTAAAATGGACTAGCCCTTAAACGAATAACGTTTTTTTTTTAAACTAGTTTTCAATAAGAATTTAATAGTGGTGATCTATTATTTCACAATTATATAAAAAATAAAACATTGTCTCAAATTAGTTACAAAATAAGTGTTTGTGTTTGTGATGAAAATCCATATTATTAGTTTCACTTGTAAATGGAAATGTATAAAAAATAAAACATTGACTCGAATTAGTTACAAAATAATCGTTTGTGTTTGTGATGAAAATCCATATTATTAATTTCACTTATAAATGGCAACGTGAAAAAGAAAAATAATATAATTAAAAAAAAAAAACTAATGAAAGTGTTTTTAAAATAATTATACAAAATTGTGCATTGCAATATGATAAAGGAAAAAGAATTGCTTTTGTTTATGATGAAAATCCATGAATTAATTTTACTTATTACACATAATATCAAAATAAAACAATTGTCTATATTTATGATGAAAAACCACACCCTTTTCCATATCCCACACCAAACAACGACTAGGATTTTGTAGAAAATACTTGCTATGAACAACGAAATAGTTGATTTATTTGACCTTTATATCTGATCTAGGTTGAAAGGAAAAAATATATGTATTAAAATACAAAATTTCCTCTATTTGACATGTACGGAGCTATCTCCATATATTTTCCCTTAAATTATAAACAAGTTTAACGAGAACCTCGTTAAATTTATCCTATGTGTTGCACACCAAACCTCTCATTCCTTGAAAATCAAACCTTAAACTCCCAAAAGGAATGTTCTCTTTTCTTTTAAAATATTCCCAAATAGATGGTGGAATATTTATCTGAACACAGAGTAGTTTGAACCCAACTAAGGCTTCTCAATCTCCCATATAATAACACCAAAGGGTATGCATATAGATAGAAGCACTCATGACCCACAAGAGAAAAGGATGTCGTTCCTATTAGGCACATCATCTAATGACAATGACATGGAAATTTATGTCTTGTTTTGGACATTTAAATGGATGTCTTGAAAAGGGAGAATATTTTCAAGAAACAGTAAGCCATACAATTCAATGAGAACTAGTGATGGTACACAACAAACCATGGAATAAAGTTTCTAGCCTACAAATATATCTTCATGTTAGTCATTGCTAAAGGACTGTAACATCCCGCTCTGGTGCACTTACAAAACTTATTCTTTGAGGACACTTGCTCGCAAGTGATATGGATTTTATGATGATAAAACTTTTTCCTTCATTATGATGTGATAGGATGTTTTTACTACGTTGATGTAGACATGTGCTGCTGACTCAGTTTCATTGAGTGTGTAGGGTTCCAGACCTTGAGGATGCAGAGGCATCGGTGGAACTCCCTTGGACTCTGGATTGAGTCAGGGAGTGGGCTATTTGGGTCGTTTCATTTACGGTGATATTGTTTTGTTTTGATGATATGCTATTGATTTTATGATATATGGTTGACATGATCTGACATAGTGGTTGATGATGCAAGCTGACGATAGATTGCCGACCAGACTCACATATGGAGTAAAGGGGCCACACACGAGTTCCAGAGAGATTGAGGGAGAGGTGTGGACAACAGCGCTGCCACAGCCTACTAGCACTCCCGCCATGGCTCAAACTGTAGGTTAATGATTACCTAGTTCGAGAGGATCCACGATGCCGTGAGGGAAGACTGGAACAGTCGCTCACGATGATTCTAAGGGGCAMGCAATAAGGCGGGGGCCTTATTCCTTAGAGCCCTTAGTCTCCCACAAGCTCACCTGGTGGAGTGTTGACTCCAGGGGTTATAGAGTCTACCAATCCGTCAAGCCAGCGAGTGGCACCCTTGGAKCACGTGGTGCATCTTGAAGGGMACGTCATGCAAAGAATTACAAGTCAGTGAGTGGCACCCTTGGAGCACATGGTGCATCCTGAAGGGCATGTCGCGCAACAGAGGCAAACGAGGTGAGTGGCACCCTTGGAGCACGTAGTGCGTCCTGAAGGGCACGTCGCATGGATGATGATGATGAGACAACCTAGATGACCCTAAGACCTTAAACGCCTAGCAAATTCTTACAACGCCTCCCCTAATTAAATTGTCACCCTATTCAAATCAAAACCTAAACTAAAACATCTATAAGATAAATTTGGACTAGCCCTAAGAAAAGATCCTACAAAAATAAACATAGGGCGTAAACTAAAACCCTCCTAGGTGTTAATTAAAGTTCTTAAAAATAAAAGGGGTAAAGTAATGGGGGAATTAAAATGAGGGGAACCCTGGCTTTTAAATGATAATGAAGAAATAAAAATTTATTAAGGGGTGGGAGTATAAAACTAGGAATATATATATATATATATCTAATGAAAAGATTAAAAATCCGCATTTATCTTTTGGGTTTAAATAATAATAAAATAATAATAAAAGAGAGGAATAAAAATGGAATTAAGGAAACAAGAAATAAAGGAAACTTAATATTGGAAAGTAGGGGACATAGGGTAAAAAGCAAAAAGGAATCTGCATTTAAGGAGTTACTAAATTTCAGAAACTTCATTTTAGGAAAGTGGTTAAAAGCATGAGAGGGGATCTAGGAACCCTAGGAGTAATTTAAGGAGCGATTTTGGGGGAGTGAGGGAATTTAGTCTTTTAATTATTAAAAAGAATTTAATTATTGGAGAACCCTAGGGATGAGTGACACTTGGACGACGGAGATTGTTTACAGGTTTGTCATTAAAAATTAATAAATTAATAATTAGGAAAGTAGGTGGGTCTCGTTTCTTCTATAAAAGAAAGGGAAAGGAAGGAAAAGGGGGATCAATGGTTAGCGTAACGTTACGCTGCTGAATTGTGGTTTGACGGATTTCTTGTGAGGAGTTGGGTCTATCTCAGCTGTGCTGGAGTGGTAGCTCAGTCGTGGAGGCGATCTGAGAAGCTAGTGTTATCTCTGGTTTTTGTGTGGCCCCTTTGCGGCTCGGGGGGCGACGGGGGAAGCAGAGTACCCCTCGCGTTTGGCTGGGAGGTACCGGTGAGCCTTTTTCAGTCGGCGAGCGGGAGCAGCACGGAGCGCAGGACGTGGCACGGAGCACGGAACATCTTCCGAGGCAAGCGAGAGGCAAAGGTATGAACCTTACTTCTGGTAGAGTAAACTGTCTAGTGTTTTCTTATGCAGTTATGATGCCTTATTTTGAGACTTGCTACAACTGTGGTGTTTCGTTTTCGTATGCTACGGCAATTTGCTCTGGAATTCTTCTGATTTTGCCATCATTGTATTTTGATAATGGTCTGAATTTGCTATCTCTGCATTTCGAAAATTTGTCTTAATTAGTTGTCATGCATGCGGAAGGTTATCTGAGATGAGCATTGATTGTAAATCTGGATCTGGTCTGAACTTGTCCTCATTATGGTTGGAAAATCTTCATATTCTACGTGTGTGTTGTTATGGGGTGTCTATTCGCAACTGTGTTGGGCGTTTCTGGAAACTATTTATTGAGCGTTTTTGCATTTGCGTATTGAGCGTTTTGGCACTGCGGTTTGGGCGTTTGCTTCTGTTATGTGGGCATTCCCCTCCAGGCCAAATCCCATTATTTTCGTTGATTTCTATGGTCTGCGCGATACTGGAACCTGATCTAAATGCCTCTGTGTGTCATTCTAAACCTCTCTGCATTTTGTATACTCACTGTGGTCTACATTTAAAGACAATGAAAAACTATTTGCAAATCGAGATACAATTCTGACCTTCGTTCTATTTCGTTGATGTATTGGGTCAACGAGCTCTGTTGGGTCTGCGTTCTAGTTATTTCTTTAAAGCCATGCTTTATGGCAGCAATTCTAAGCTACCTCCCTTACTGCCATGCAATTCTTACAGTCACGTCCTTCTATTGGGGTCTGCGCTTAATAATCTATATATGCCTGTTGAGTAACTAAGTCATAACCGACCCATTGTCTTATTCCTTCTTAAATGGAGTGCCAGCCATTGTCTTTATCCCCTTTTAATTGGAATGTGGATTTAAGGCGCAAAGTCATAGGGTTGGGAGGTAGCAGTAAGGCGACCTGCTGTGTTTATTTGGAACATAAAACGAAAACTACAATGCCAGCAAAGGAAACACCATAAGGCTGTGGTGATATGTTTTCGGGAGGTTGTTGTTGTGGCCTGTGGTTCATAAATGGCCCAGCCTTATATAGTAAATTTTGAACCACTAAATTGGCTCTTACCCCTGAAACCTCGCTGGTGGTTGCAGCTGAATTTGACTTGTTCTGTTTTTTTTATTTTTCTTCTGCCACATGACTGGAAATGCATCACTTCTAGGGAGTTGCCTGAAAGAGATGAGGGCTAAGCGCAAAGCTTGATGGTTGGGACAATCTTTGGTTGCATTGACCAGTAGAGGTAATGTCGTCAGTGCTGTTGCTTTATGTAGGAATTTGCGTTGCTTGCCTTAAATCGAGCGTAGTTATGGTCATATTTAATCAGTAATTGATATGGTTATTACGCCCCTTCAATATTGTTCTTTTACCATTGTCATGTATTCGAAACGGTGATGACGTTGTTAGATAGAATTGTCGATAGATGTTAATAGAAAGCCCATAATGATGTGAAATCATTAGCTGTCGAATGCATGACTGACATGCATTTTCTGTATTAGTGGTTGTCTCTTTTTGCATAAAGGATATTGAAAAAATATATATAGGTTCCTGTTGCATGTCGTTAAGAATAAAATTCTGTTGAACGCTTGGTATATATTTTACTGCTTTACCCATCATTGCTTTTTTTTTAAAATTGATCGCTAACGATACCGATGGTATATAGCTGGGATGTTATATATATATCGCTTTATAGTAGTTATGTTATGTAGGTGTTTTAAAGGTATGGAAAATTTCTGTATCACATTCAGTAATGTTGCTATATTTTCACCAAGTCTTGAGTATTGTTATGGCTACTTTTAAACTTTGGCATCTTTAATTGTTAAATCGGGTCCTATCTAATTTCTGTCATTTAAATACGTCAAATTAAATGAAGTCTTGATTCTGCATGTTGACTTTTATCATGACGTCACATGATAGTTTAAACTAATGTATTTATAGATCTGATAGTGTTATATTGATGACAATATATGTGATGTTTTTATAATCATGATGTTAGCTTAAACGTTGTTACCTTTAACATTGTCATGTTAATCAATGACATGGTTAAATGGGTGTCATATTAATTGAGGTTACAATGTCCTTTTTTTTATATGATGACACCTATAAAATTTGAGGTCATATTTAGATGCTATGACCCTTAGACATTGCCATGTTTTATCACTGATTATTTATATGTTGTCACTCTATTTATAATGACACATTGTTATTCTTTGGGTTACAATTACGATGTTAGACTTGTATGTTTACAATAGGGTAAGGGTGTTGTCAATTAGTGGAAAGGTTGCCAATAATGGTGTGATTAATTCATTATAATGACATTAAATTCCCTTATATTTTCTACACAAGGGTGAATATTAAATCCTTTTATGTTATCATCTAGTTATAACATGCATAGTCAAGGGTGTTGAATCACTTCATTTCTTTTGTATTAGAAACAACAATTTCATCAACAACAATTTCATTCACTAGTACTTGATCTTTCTACCATGATAATACTTAGAAATCAATCTAAATAATATAATCTTTATGCTTCTTTAATTACTCTGTAGAATGGTAAACAATTGCAATGGTCTTTTTCTAGATAGTCACACTAATCAAATAAAACTTGAGGTCATTGACTGTTAACCGGAAGGGTAATTTAGAATTTAAAAGTAAGGATATGGGTTACTGTTAATGATATCACAATTGGGGTTAGCAAGGTGTAAAGGTATTGATTAGGTAATGTTTTCACCGTAACATGTAAAGGAATGTCACTGAATGATGGTTCATAATTTGTAATCATAATATGTTGTTGAAGATGTAATTGGTTGTTCTGGCCCTAAATAATTGCAATGTGAGAGTTGATATCATTAGGAAGGTATGCTTATTTTTTTTATTGCAGTATTATTGTAAATAGGAATGTAATGATATGGTCATCTCACAGAAAGGCTAGTGTAAACTATTGTTATTGATAGTGGAATGTCCTGGAATTATGTAACCTAATTACCCGAGTTAGTATATCGGGGTGTTGTTCTTTAGATATTGTGAGCTTGTGAGTTCATTGTCAGAGTCCTTGTCACAAACCTTTTGTATGGGGCACATTTGTTTTTCTTATTATGTTGTACTTGATGGTGGTCAGTTTGTTGCTTGGTCTGTTGTGTCGGGTGGGATGTAGACACCTCCAAGCTCCTCAGAACAGTCGCCAACCCTGAGACCTTAAATGGTTAAAAGCGATGGGAACCTAGGCTTGAGCATTGATTATGTGTCTTGGAGGTCCTAACCTTGCAGGGTAGGACGGGCGGGGGGTCAGTTTTACTTTGTCGCTAAATGTCTGCATTGTGCACCTCTGCCTATGGTTGTATTGTTGTCGTTTCTCGTTGAGGCCTTCAGTCTTCTTGTGTTGAATTATTGGCTGAGTCTTGTTGTTTGTCGAGTGGTGTCGTAAAGTTCAGTATGTTGCTACTTCTACACGCACGCACACACCTGTACCAAAAAAAAAAAATGCACCTGTTACTAGAATGGTTGTCGTAACGACGCAGTTCGTTACAAGGACTTAAAAATACCCAACAATGACACTATTATGAATAAATTAATACCCAAATAACATTATTTTGGTGAATAACTTAAGATACTTACTTTCAAACTAAGGACAGAATTTCTTCCTCAATTTCTTGAAATAACATAAATTTTACCTTCTTATCCTCTCTAGCTTATGTTTGTTATATATGTGGTGTCCACAATTATAAGCTATTAATAAAGTTACATATTTTCATGGTCCGATTTATTTCTAGTTAAACATCCTTAGTATTACTCTGTTATTACTTTTACATTCTCAAGGAAACTTAAAACAATGTTTTTATCATGCTCATATCCAATGATTGAAACATATGGTCTAAGGAAATACTTGAATTCATAACAAGGGAGAAATATCTGCAAGGTGCAAAGTGATGAGAAAGACTAAATGCATAGCATGGGATAAATATCTGCAAGGTGCCAGCGTGATGTGAAATATTTTTTCAAAAGGAGTTTTTAAATTAGATATAATTAGATGAGGCTCCTAGCTTGCATTAACTTCATCATCATATTTATTTGTTTGTATTTATTAATGAAAGTTTATTTATTTCTTGTGTAGATTTAAATTTGAATTTTGAAGTGCTTTCATTAACCTAGACAAAGAATTTTATTTTCAAACCTTCTATTGATTCTTTAAATGATGAATTGTGGAAAATTAGACCCTACTTTGATGCTAAATGCAATGGGTTGGTTACATAATCTCAATAAACTATTCAAACAAAATTTGTATAACTTTTTTTTTATAGAAATTTGAACACTACCTTCATGTAACTCTTAGACTACAGAGGTGTGCTACAATATTATTCTTCTCTAATGGGATAGAATATTATTATTCTCTTTGAAGAAGATCCATAAAACTTCACTTTTTTATAATCTCGTGAAACCTTTCATTTAAAAGACCATATTTGGTTAGTGAGTAAAATTTAAAGTTAATATAAATTACAATTTTAATGGTCGATAGATAGGGCATGGAATATAAATTCACAATGGTAAAGGGGAATTGCAAAGTAAGAAACCAATTTGCAAATAATCCTTCCATGAAGACTAGCATGGAAGAATGCAAGAACATCCAGTCCAATATTATTATGGGTGAAGCGGCTTAACAAGTAAGAAAATGTGATGTTTAAGAAGGTATTCTGCAAACATTGAATGTTTATGCAACATCAGTGGAGGATGAATTGCCACATTTTTTATGAAAAAACATAAATTTCCATTGACATGAAATAAATCCATGGCCTTAAGATGCAAAATATCAATCTTGTTGAGATGTGGTTTAAAATATGCAAAAAATAGAAATAATGATAAAAATGAACCGAATTGTATCTTCATTGGGATTTTATATGAAACCAGACAAGTTTTTCTTGTTAAGAGTAAATATGTTTTTTTTTTTAACTTGCTAATTTTGGCTATTCCTTGGTGATTTTACAAAATACTTAACTTTTGCCAGTAGGATTACATTTTGAGTTTACAAACATTGGGTTAGCAATCATTGTAGGGTAATCTTCTTTGAAGTCATGGGACCAAACATTGTTTGTTGAGAATTGAGATAACATTTTTAAGTTTGATTTTAGAATTGTAGTATGTATTCAAGTTGCCACACCTAGAATTTAGGGTTTCTTGTAGGACAATCATTTCTCAATTAGATGTATAAACTGTATTAATACAAATCTAATAAATCAATTCAATTTCTTCAAAAGATAAAGAGATGACATCTTTCCACTAGAAGGTGAATGGTTTCTAACAATGAAATGTGCAAAAGGTATAAAATAATAGTTGTGGATCCAAAAAATTCTCAATGAGATGTATTGAGACTATTGTAGGACAAGAATTTCTCAATGAGATGTATAAACCCTATTATACAAATATGATAAATCAATTAAATTTCTTCAAAAAATGAGGAGTTGACATCTTTCCACTCGAAGGTGAATGGTTTCTATCAATTAAATGTGAAAAAGATATAATATAATAGTTGTGGATCCAAATTTACCATTAGTACTTACAACTGGTAAGATTAATGATAAAGCCTCATGGTCCCTCTACGAATTGTGTTTGTTATATATGTGGTGTCCACAATTACAGGCTATTAATATAGTTGCATATCCCCATGTTCCCTCTACGAATTGTGTTTGTTATATATGTGGTGTCCACAATTACAGGCTATTAATATAGTTGCATATCCTCATGGTGTGATTTTTTTCTAGGTAAACATTCTTAGTCTTACTCTATTCTTACTCTTACATGCTCAAGGAAACCTAAAACAAAGATTTTCTCATGCTCATTTCCAATGATTGAAAGATATGGTCCAAGGAAAGACTTAAATTAATTGCATGGGAGAAATCTCTGCAAGGTGCCAAAGTGATAAGAAAGAATGAATGCATAGCATGGGAGAAATCTCTGTAAGGTGCCAAAGTGATGATAAAGATTTTGTCAAAATAAGTTTTGAAATTAGATTTATATAAGATGTGGCTCTAGGATTGCATTAACTTCATCATCCTATTTATTTATTTGTATTGAGTAATGAAAGTTTATTTATTTCTTGTCTAAACTTAAATTTGAATTTTAAAGTGCTTTGATTTTCCTACACTGAGATTTTTATTTTCAAACATTTTATTGATTCTTTAAATGATGAGTTCTCAAACATTAGACCTTACTTTGATGCTAAATGCATGGGGTTGGTTAGCAATCATTGGGTTAGCAACCATTGTAGGGTAATCTGCTCTGAAGTCATGTAAGAAAACATTGTTTGTTGATAATTTAGATAACATTTTTAAGTTTGATTTTATCATTATACTTATAAGAAAGGATGGTGTTGATGTGACAAGTATTGAACCAATTACAATTGTATGGGAAGATACACAATCATTTTGGTGGTTTCAGTTTGTCCAAGTAATGGCTGCAAGTTTTCTTCTAGTATCATGTTTGCAGAGAATGGTTATGAGGAAAATTTACAATCGTAATATTGAACATTGTGAAGGTCAAGAAATATTTAATGTGGAATCACTCAGGAAAACCCAGTTCATTTAATATATTAATATAATCTAATCAAAGAGAGATTACACTCTTCTATTTTATTTGAATGCATCTTTAGATAAATTCAAACTTGGTTGGCCCTTTCAAACTAGGGTTATAAGATGAAAAGAGAGATTATATTCATCTATTTTATTTGTATTGCATCGTCAAATAAATTAAAACTTGGTTGGCCCTTGCAAATTGTGTTTTGAATAGATATGAATAAATATTTTAACAATGTAATCCATTCTCCAATTACAAGTAGTATGTATTTAGGTTGACACGAGTAGAATTTAGGTTTTCTTATAGGACAAGCATTTCTTGAAATGAGATGTATAAACCCTATTAATTCAAATTTAATAAATCAATTCAATTTCTTTAAAAGATGAAGAGACGACATATTTTCTTTGGAAAGTGGATGGTTTCTATCGATTAAATGTACAAAATCATAAAATAACAGTTATGGATCCAAAAATTTACCATTAGTACTTACAACTAGTAAGAGTAACGGCTAAGCCTTTTGTGCCCCCTCTAGATTGTGTTTGTTATATATGTGGTGTCCACAATTATAATGTATTAATAAAGTTGCATATTCTCATGGTGCGATTTCGTTCCACTTAAACATCCTTAGTATTACTCTATTCATATTGTTACATTCTCAAGGAAACTTTAAACAATGTTTTTATCATGCTCATATCCAATGATTGAAACATATGGTCTAAGGAAATACTTGAATTCATAACAAGGGAGAAATATCTGCAAGGTGCAAAGTGATGAGAAAGACTGAATTCATAGCATGGGAGAAATATCTRCAAGGTGCCARAGTGATGAGAAATATTTTTTCAAAAGAAGTTTTGAAATTAGATATAATCAGATGAGGCTCTAGGATTGCATTAAAACTTCATCATAATATTTATTTTTGTGTATTCATTAATGAAAGATTATTTATTTCTTGTGTGGATTTAAATTTGAATTTTGAAGTGCTTTCATTGACCTAGACTGAGATTTTTATTTTCAAACCTTTTACTGATTCTTTAAATCATGAGTTCTGGAAAATTAGACCCTACTTTGATGTTAAATGCATGGGGTTGGTTACATAATCTCAACAAACTATTCAAATGAAATCTATATAACAATTTTGTTATAGAAATCTGAACATTGTCTTCACGTAACTCTTAGAGTGCAGAGGTCTGCTACAATATTATTCTTCTCTAATGGGATAGAATATTATTATTCTCTTTCAAGAAGAGCCATAAAACTTCACTTTCTTAAAATCTCAGGAAACCTTTCATTTAAAAGACCATATCTAGTCAATGAGTAACATTTAAAGTTAATATAAATTACAATTTTAGTGGTTGATGGATAGGGTATAGAAGAATGCAAATAATCCTTCCATAAATACTACCATGGAAGAGTGCAAGAACATCTAGTCCAATATTATTATGGGTGAAGTGACTCAACAAGTAAGAAAAAGTGATGTTTCAGAAGGTATTCTACAAACATTGGATTCTTATGTAACATCAGTGTAGGATGCATTGCCACATTTTTTATAAAAAAACATAAATTTCAATTGACATGAAATAAATGCATGGCCTTAAGATGAAAAATATCAATCTTGTTGAGATGTGGTTTAAAATATGCAAAAAAGAGAAATAATGGTAAAAATGAACCGAATTGGCTCTTCATTGGGCTTTTATATGAAACTGGACAAGTTTTTCTTGTTAAGAGTAAATATGTTTTTTTTCTAACTTACTAATGTTGGCTATTCCTCGGGGATTTTACAAAATACAAAATACATTATGAGTTTACAGACATTGGGTTAGAAATCATTGTAGGGAAATATTCTTTGATATCATGTGAGCAAACATTGTTTATTGAGAATTGAGATAACATTTATAAGTTTGATTTTAGCATTGTAGTATGTATTCAAGTTGCCACACCCTAGAATTTAGGGTTTATTTTACTTCAAGAATCTCTCAATGAGATGGATAAACCATATTAATACAAATCTAATAACATCATAAGGAAATAAATGGCCTTGAGCTATACATGTCAATACCTAGACATAATAAGACGTAGACATGAAAATACCTCGAGCATGACCTAGACCTATACAATGAACATGACGGTGACCATGACATAGACCTACACCACAACATAGAGATAGAGCTAGATTTAGATGATGACCTAGATCTTGACCTAGACCATGACCTAGACCATGACATAGAGATAGATCTATAGTTATAATATGACCTATATCTTGACATAGAACATGACATAGACCCCCCATACTATTACTGTATCACTCTCTCACTCTCTAGCACCCCCCGCCCCCGCCCACCCACTCTCTTTTTCTTCCCCTCTTCTCCTCTCCACTACATCCTCCCTTCCTCTCTCTCTCCCCCTCCCTCTCTCCCATACACCTACCCCTTTCTCTCATTATCTCTCCGCTTACTCTCTCTCATACATCTGCCCCTCCCCATTTTCTCTCCCCTCCTTCCTCTAACTCTCTCTCAACTCGCTCTCCTTTTCTCCCAATCCCTCGCTCTCACACACTCAAACACTCCTTGTCCATCCCCCCTCTCTTTCTTTTTCTTCCCCCCCTCTGACACTCATAAGTTCTCTCTATACCCCCCTCCTCCCTCTATCTCTCCCCCTCCCTCCCACTATCTCTCACATATTTTTCTCCTACATATACCACCTCTTTGTCTCTCTCATTGTTAGTCTCACTCTCACTATATTCCCCTCTTTCTCTGCCCCCATTTATCTATTTATATCTCTCTACCCCCCTTTCCCTCTATCTCCCCCCTTTCTCTAACAATCATTCTCACTCTCTCTCCACCCCTTCCCCGCTCCCTCTCTCTCTCCACCCCTTCCCCCCTCCCTCTCTCTCTCCCCCTCCCTCACACTAACTCTTTTGTCTCTCTCTCATACATATACCCATCCCCACTATGTCTCCCCACCTTCCTTTGACTCTCTCTCTACCCACTCTCTTTGTCTCCCTCTCACACACTCAAACACTCCTTGTCCAACCCCCCTTTATTTCTTTCTCTTCCCCCCCTATCACACACACATTATCTCTCCACCCCGCTCCTCCCTCTATCTCTCCCCCTCCCTCCCACTATCTATCATCTCTTTATCTCCTACATATACCACCTCTTAATCTCTCTCCTCTAATCTACCCCCATTTATATTTTTATATCTCTCTATCCTCCCTACCCTCTATCTCCCCCATTCCTCCCTCAATGAGTCTCTCTCTCTCTCTCTCTCTCTCCACTTTTTCCTCCCTCCCAATCTCTCTGCCAATACGTCTAACTATCTCTCTAATCTCTCTCGCATACATATACCCCACCCCAATTTTTCTCCCCCCTCTTTCTCTCACTCTCTCTCTACCCGCTCTCTTTGTCTCCCTCTCCTTCCCTCACCTTCCCTCTAAAAAAATAAAACAATTGTTGTCTATCCCCCTTCTCTTTCTTTCTCTCTCCCCCCTCTCACACTGACAAATTATCTATGTTACATCTACCACCTCTTTTTATCTTTCATTGTTAGTCTCACTCTCACTATATCCCCCTCCCTCTCTCTCCTCTACGATCCCCCCATTTCTCTCTTTATATCTCTCTACTCCCCTTTAACTCTATCTCCCCCCTTCCTCTCACAATCATTTTCATTCTCTCTCTACCCCTCCCTCTCTCTCTCCCCCTACCTCACACTATATCTCTACTCTCTCTCTCATACATATACCCCTCCCCACTATGTGTCCCCCCTTCCTCTCACTCTCCCTCTATCCACTCTCTTTTTCTCCCTCTCACACACTCAAACAATCATTTTACAACACCCCTTGTAACAACCCTGCTTAAATAGATGTATAGGATTATTAATTATAATTAATTTAATAATCTAACTGTCCTAAAAGATTAKCTAAACAATAATTATTTCTTAAATAACATTAACTAATTAATTATTATTAATTAGTTATTCATGATTATCAAGGATTAATTAATTATTAATTGACTAATTAATTAATTAAGTAAAGGATTAAAGGGGGTTAATAAATTATTTTGTTAAATTAAGAGTTTCATACACAGAAAAGGATAAGATATTAATTCAAAGGGGTAAGACATTAAATATATGATAAAATAATAAATAAAGGGGATAAGGGGCATTAACGACGAAAGGATAAGATAAGGTAATAAATGGGTTAGGTAGGGAAGTAAATGAGGGGGAAGTCGGTGAAGGAGGAAGAGGGAGGGGAAGGAGGTTTATGGGAGGAGCATTCTATGGGAGATGGGGGATTGATTTTTGGGGCTCTCTTGGATTGGAAGGGAGGAGAGTGGAGTTCTGTAGTCAAGAAGGTTCAATACAGGCACCGGGTTGCTGGAGGTTTTGGGCACGGGGGCCAATATATCCATATGATATCCTAGAGCTAGGAAGTTACCTAGTTGGCAGGGTGGAACTAGGTTTTGGGTTGTGTTTACACAGTGCAGTAGCGATCAACAAGGCAAGTGAACAATTGGAGGTTTAGCATCAGACCCAGGTATTTAAAAGTGTGTATTTATTTTATTTTGCTATAAAATTTTATTATTTCTGGATAAATCTATATGCGAATGTGCTGCAAATGTGCTCAATTAACGAAATATTTTGAATTTTACTAATTTTCTCAATATAGAGGAATTATTGAACTTTATTCTTATGTTAGTAGAATTAATGGATGTTTAATTTATATGGCCACTACAATTGGTATCATAGCTTTTGTTTAAAATCTGGGCCTAAGGGCCAAAACTCCAAGCTCTAACTCCAGCTACACCTAACCTGCAAACCAAACACAAAAATTTAAAAAAAAAAAAATGCAATACGAATTGAAAATGTAAAAACAAATTTACCAAAGTAAAACAAGTGGTAACTTATTTGGGTTTGGCTGGAATTGGATTGAATTATTCTGGGAATATGAAGGAAATTTGGTTTTTCATTTTTCATTTATTCATTACTTATTCCTCTACTTCTCCATCAAACATACTTAGAAACATAGAACTTACATTTCCCTAGCTAGATAGAGCGAGAATTTCTTGCGTGGAAGAAACCCCATCGACGAATTTGTTCATTTTACTCTAAATTTATCTAACCTGTAAGATGATCTATAGATTCTACAAAATACAATGGGAAAACTCATACACCAAGTCTTTACACAGAGATTAAACATTAAAATGAATTCACAGTTGGAGAAATATTTTTTTTTTGAAAATTCCCGAGCTCAACATGCTCTCTTATATCATAATTACAAAGTATATGCAAAAAGATCCTACGAGATAATTCTACGTGGGATTCTCTGTAGGGATTTAATAAGGAAGATATCCACAATCAAATCTATAGGGGCTTCTCTGCAGGGAATTCGTAAGATAATCAATTCCAAACTGCCCACATAACAAATCTACATGGGATTTTCTGCAAGGATTTAATAGGACATGCATTCAATTCTAAGCTACCCCAAACCAAATCTACATACAATCAATTCTAAGCTAGACCACAGCCCTATGAACTGTAGCAATTTTTCATATTGTTGAACATTTTATCGAAAATAGACTCGCAAAATTTCTTCTTCTATTTCATAAATAGAATAAAATGATTAGAATCACACTGTCAAACATTCATTGTCCACGGAGGCATTTCAAGGACTTATATTTCAGATGATTGGTCTAATGAAAGCAATTAGAATGGAAAAATTCAAAATATTTTCAAGCACTAATGGTCGGAAAGTGATTAAAACACGAATATAGTGGATAAAAGGGCAGTATGATCACACCTTGCCTCCATGAGACAAGCTGTAACCTGAAAATGGATCTATTTAGTCTGGCTTATAATTCTACTAACTGTGGCTACTGAATTAATACCATGAAACCTAATTTCGTAACAAAATTTAAATTGTGCAAGCATATCTGGTAAAATATAGCTCTTTATTACCAATATCGCCATCAAAGGCCAACCCTGCAACTGAATCTTTGGAATTTAAAGAGAAAACGGAAGCAATTAAAGGTTCTCTTTGAACTTCCACTGTAAAATGAGTTTATTTGATGATTGGCGTGCCAACATTCGCCTGCGAAAGGTTAGTAGGTCGATCCCCATGGACTGACAAACAATCTGAAATTCAATTGACACAGCGTTATAGAGAAAGAATAGAAAATGGTAATTGAATTGCTACCTTGAGGGTGTTTTCGCCAAACACGTGTTTCTTGCATTCACCTTTTCTTCTCTCTGGCTCCTCCATTGCACTGTGTACCAGTGACAATGCCACTTCAAATCAATATGCTGACAAATTTCTGTTCAGTCAAAGGTTCCAATCGCAACAAGAAAGCAAGAAGCATCTATTATAAATATCCAGGAAGGAAATGTATCAATGGGATACTTGAAAGAGAATCCACTTGCTCTGGAGTGAGTTTTGCAGAAAATCCATTCACAGTGTGCTTGTAGCTATACAGGATAGCTTTCCTAGCTTCTTCTTCGCTGTCGAGAATAGCAGTGAGCGTCTTTATGTGGGTAGCTTCGAGATCATGCTCGCCTGATGCTCTATCCATGTACAAAAATTGCACGCTACCTTCATTGGTCACCTTAGTTTGTTCTTCTTCGTGTTGAATGTTCACCATGACGGTGGAAATGAGAACAACGAATGTTAACAACAACAGTAGCAACCTACAGATTCTCGTCAAGCCCTCTGTGTTCTCAGTGGGAGATCAGGGGGACGAATTCTTCATCCGATCGAGTGACTCCAGCTACTGCAAATTCCCTTCAAATGAAGGATGTGAGGAAGGTCCCGGTGGATGATAAGGAGGCGGTAGAGGAAGGATGCGTAAGGTTTGAAGAGATGGCAGGTGTAGGGTTTTAGGGTTAGGTATGAAGAGCAAGCGGGAAGGAGGGGGCACGTGGGCCTCATGTGAGGACCCACTTCCCGACTGTAGAGATAATTTTTTTTTATATTATATTATATTTTATTCTTTTACTAATTCATTTTTATTAATTTACTTTAATTGTATTTTAAATAATTAATTTTAATTTTAAATTTAAAAAAAAAAATTATTTTGGAGAGATTAAAATTTGGGGGAGTCTATGGGTTTTGAACCCAAGACCACCCACTACCTAATCCTTAAGGAACAACTAAAAACCAATGCACCATGTATGCACCTTTAAAAAAAAACAGTAATAATAATATAATATACATAACAAATTAAAACTAAGTATATTAATTAATTAAAAGTAATTATGATTAATTAATTAAATTAAAATGTTTTGGGGTCCACGGGTTTTGAACCCAAGACCCCCACCAAGCGAAGCATCTTAAGAAGAACACTAACGCCAAAAGGTACATAGCGCTGGTGAACACCGAAACGTGGTTGGCAGTTGTGGACAATTATTTAGATGCCACGGTTTAATCCTATTTAATCATTTAAACGTGGTAATTATATATCCTTACAACATTTTTTTTTTTAATGTGATTAGGTAAATGTTAAAAAGTAAACATGTTAATGGATTCCTTGATAAATCCAAGAAAGTTATGAACGATAAATCTAACCCATTGATTTTGGAGGACGACTAAGAATATGCCAGCACCTTCAATGCATAGCCATCAGATAATGGTTTAAGGTTAAATAAGATTAAAAGACCATTAATTGTGCCCATTGTCAATAGGTGTACGCCTTTCAGTGTAAATTAATAAACATAAGGATGGAAGTCACTTTAATCAAGTTGTAAGCGAAAAGTTAAAAGGGATTAGACTAGGACCAATGGAAGGAGGTGGCATATGCACTAGGAGAGTAAGCATAGGAAGTGGCAAGTATGGCGCAAGGCTAGCGTAGCTACAGGGCAAGGGAACCAATAATTTTTTTTTCATAGGAGCGAAGAAATCAAGCTTAGACGCTTAATCCTAACCCTAACCTAGCCAATCCCCTAAAGGAGTAATGTATGTTTACAGACAAGTAAAGAAAACTTACGCCTAACCCTGTTTCAAGTTTTAGTAGCACCAATTTGAAACATCCTAGAACTCACCCTAAAAACTTTGGTTGATGTAGGTTAAAGCATACAGTATTGTCAGGACTCGAGGGAGTAGAGGTAGGGGAGTGTCATCGCAAGCACCACCAACACCGCCAGCACCACCACCACCATCGCTCGAACTAGCCCTCATACTGCGCTCGTTGGAAGCCATTAACGAGACTTTAAAGGGGCGACAACCAGTAGAGACTGAAGTGGAACCCCCACCATCTAGAATGGGTAATCCAGAAGTGTCAAGGGATTCAGGGGGAGGACCTCCACCTGAAGACATCACACGAGAATTGTAGAAGATCAAACTTTTGGAGTTTGTCAAGGGTTGCGCCAGTGAATGCGCAAAGGCATGGTTGGAAGGCATGACAAGGTGTTTTTCCTTAAGGAACTATGCATCCAACTCAAAGGCAAAGATCACAATTTTTTAGTTAAGAGACAATGCCTTGAACTAGTGGGGTAACTTGGAAAGACAACTGCACCTTACCCCAGACACAGTATCTTGGGAACTTTTCAAGGAGAGGTTTTGAAGGAAATATCTACCAGCATACTACGAGGAACAACAGGTAGGGGCATTTCATGCCTTAGTACAAGGAAATAGAACTGTAGAAGAATATGAGATCAGGTTTATGGAACTAGTCAAATATATGTCGTATATGGATAATGACCAATGACAGGCAGAGCGCTTCGTCTATGGATTGAACCCTAAGATAAGAGATATGGTGCGGATGTGGAAACTGTCTTCAATAGCAGAGGTGGTGGAAAATGCGTGTTATACGGAAGAACACATGATCTTAATCGGGGGTACAAGACCGACATTTTCGCATCATCCTGGATTCGTTGGGAAGGCCCCGAGAACATTTCCTAGGGGAGGGGGCTCAAGGCCACTGCCATATGGTAACAAATTTGTGCCAAGGATAGTAGTTATAGGGATTTCAATGGCAGCAAGTGCAGCATCTCGTTCATCACCAATGGTGCAGACAGGTCCACGACCATCTCAGGGAACAATGAGTAGGGGTAGAGGGTCCAGGGGAAGGAACACATTTTAGAGATAGTCACATAACAATACACAGGTTCAATCTCGTGTTACCTGTTGGGGGTGCAGAGGACCCCATTACCAGTGCGACTGCCCGTAGTTACAATTAGGGTTCGGGCATACAGAAGTAAAGGCACCAATGGGGAGAGCAAGTAGAAGCCACTATATTTATGCAGCGGTTAATAATCGCCAGGACGAACATCAATCCACGGTGGTGGAGTCATTAGGTATGCTAAATCATATAAATGTCAAGATTTTGTTTGATTCTAGTGCGATAGATAGTTTCATTTCACCATCTGCATTAGAAAAGAGTGGGTTGGAAGCCTATGAGCACAATGACTTTAAACAAGTCGAGATGGCTTCGGGGGAAAAACAAGCAGTAGGACCTAGTGTTGATAATTATATAGTAGACCTGGGAGTGTGTACTACCAGGTTCAAGGCATACGTCACTACTCTTGGGGCGTATGACCTAATCATTGGAATGGATTGGTTAGCAGCTCATTGAGCTTTGGTAGATTGTTTCGGAAAGAGGGTGCTTTGTGTCGATGATGAAAGAAGACCAGTAGAGATCCAGGGTGTACAGAGAAAAGTGTCATTACACTTTATATCAACTATGAATGTTAAGCGATGCTTGAGGCAAGGGTGTCGACTTTATGTAGTGGAAGTAGTGAATGAAAGGAAGGGACCCTCATTGGATCAATACCTGGTATTGTCATAATTTCAGGATGTTTTTCCGAACGAGTTACTAGGGTTATCTCCTAAGAGGGAGCTTGATTTTACCATTGAGATAAAACCTGGTGCAGAAGAAATTTCCAAAACTCCATATCGGATGATAGCGCCAGAAATTTGTGAGTTGCAAATGTAGTTGAAAGAGTTACTGGACTTAGGGATAATAAGGCCCAGTGTCTCACCTTGGGGTGCACCGATAATTTTTGTAAAGAAGAAGGATGGATCCTTACGACTGTGTGTAGACTACAAGGACTTGAACCATGCTACAGTGAAAAATAGGTACCCGATGCCGCGGATAGATGACCTCTTTGATCAAATGAAAGGAGCAGCGGTATTCTCAAAGATTGATTTGCGATCAGGGTATCATCAGTTAAGGATTAAGGAAGGTGATATCCCAAAAACTGCCTTTCGAACTCGGTTTGGACATTACAAGTTTGTTGTAGTACCTTTCGGATCGACCAATTCACCAGCAGTATTCATGAGCCTCATGAACGGCGTATTCTGGAAGTACTTAGACCATTTTGTACAAGTATTTTTAGATGACATGGGTGGAATCACGAAGGTGGGTTACACTTTCATGACAATCTAGTCTCCAAAATTTCGAAAAACATTTTTTCGGCTGAAAGATATTATCTTCGGCCGAACTATTTTTCAGCCGAAAAAATAAATGTCAAATCGAATGGAGAAATAACCACGCCCTCGATTTGCGTGTAGAAATTTGGTCGACTGGATATTTTCTTTCTAGCAATAAGTTTTCGGCCGAAAGATAGTTCGGCCGACACATTGTTTGGCCAAAAAATAGTTCGGCTGAACTATATTTTGGCCGAACTATCTTTCGGTCGAAAGATGGTTTATATATTAGCCACACATCGAATTTGCAACATTTAGAAAAATTTGTTGTTGTATTCACTCTGTGTCGCGAGAGCTCTGTGAGAGCTCTATGTCACGAGCGCAGCGGTCGTGGTCACAGGGGTCGTGGGCGCCGAGGTCACAGGGGTTGTGGGCATCGTGGTCGCTCTGTGTCGCTCTGTGAGAGATCTATGTCACTGTGTGAGAGCTTTGTCGCTGTGTGAGAGATCTATGTCGAGAGCACAGTGGTCGTGGTCGCAGGGGTCATGGGCACCGAGGTCGCAGGGGTCATGGGCACCGAGGTCGTAGGGGTCGTGGGCACTGAGGTCGCAGGGGTCGTGGGCATCATGGGCATCGAGGTCGTAGGGGTCGTGGGTGCCGAGGTCGCAGGGGTCATGGAGAAATTGTGAGCACCGGGGATAGGTATTCGTTAACCAGCTTGATCATTTTGTTTTTATGCAAATGTGATAGAGGATTTTTTTTTTGAGGTTCTGGTTCAGTTTAAAACTATACAAATTATCCGATTTTCATAAACTAATAGAAAATGGAACTTTTTCTTATCAAAAGTAAGGAGAAGCTAAAGCTGTTTGAATAATACTGGTATGCATTTTACACTAATGTTTTTTTTTTTAAATTACTAAATGTCATAAATGGAGGATTCACCAACTAATTAGTTGAAATCACAGAATGTTGTTAGAGAATGGAATAAACTTTAAAGTTTAAAATCAATTTCTCAGAAAGGCTAAGAGATAGGTTGAAAAATCAAAGTTGGTCTTTGAATGGTAGGAAGACGAGACCTTCACACCCAACTTTTGTAGATTGATTAATCCAAAATACCATTTGCACCTCGCACCAATATGTCATACATCCAACCACAAAATCTTCTTGAAAGATACAGGCATTTTGTAATGTTTTCATTAACATTTTTTTCCATTCATTATTTTCCATTCATTTTGCTCATCTTTCCGTATTCAGTAATGTCCTCTCGTTTGCTCCAACAGCTTGTGACATCTGTTACCTGTTACCTGTTACCTTTTACTTGTTACCTGTTACCTGTTACCTATTACGACAACGAAAACAACGTCCTCTCGTTTGCGCCAACAGCTTGTGACACCCTGTAAGTAACCAAGCAAGCAAGCAGTTGTCAATGGATCTTTTCGTATATGTTGCACATTACAGTATTTATTTTTTTTGCTAAGTATTTGTCCCCCAAACTCAACTAGATCGCCCAAATTTCTGTAGATTGTAAGTTTAGAGTCGAATCAAAATGTAAGAGATTTATTCTCTGTAAATTAAAATATTGTTTATTTATAAATTAAGAAATATTAGAGAAAAAGTTTAGGTATGCACACGTAAAATTTAGGATAAATTAGATTGGAGTAGATTTTTTAAATATCTTTGTAGATGGAAGATGATATCTATTTAGGATAAATCATAACTGGTTTAATAAGTTTGTAATAAGTTTCATGGCATAAAAAAAATAATTTATCAGTTAATTGACTTATATGATTGTGAGTGTTAATTACTTCAAACAAATAATTTATCATCATATGGATAATATGATTTTCATCGTGAATTAGTTTGTGTTGATCTTTTAATGAGTTTAATAAACTGCATCCATCAAACATAAACTTTTAATTAATAATTTATTAGTTAATTGAATAATATGAATGTTATTGTTGAGGAGGTTAGTTTTATAAGACTCTAAGAAAAAACTTTGTTTTCTATTATTTTTTTCATTGTTTATGAGATTGGAATTAAAACATTCTTTTATGTTATTAGAAATTTGGTCTAATTGGAAGATGTGATTAATCT
>ML796911.1:364247-392630 GCA_009831015.1 Picea engelmannii | reverse complement strand
GTTGGACAAAAAATTGCAACTACATCTATTATGCTTTAATATATTGATGTGCATCTGTGTATTTTCCTACTTGTTTGAATAGAATTTTTGACATTTGCATTTGGTCCAAGTAAGAATATAACATGTGATAAAGGTTTTGAATAAAAATAAACCTAGATATTTTGATGCTTGTTTAACGATTATATCTTGGCATGGAATGCTCACTGTAGTTTCTATTGATTTAAGCAAGTTGGCCTAAATGAATATTATTTCTATTTCTACAATGTCTATGATAAATGTATCATAAATCAACACTAACAATAATGTTTTAATTGGATTATATGGAATCAAATGCAATCATACTTCAATTAAAAACACCATGCTTTATTGTTGCATTAAAACAAATATTTCTCTTAATCACGACCATATTGTGTACAATCGGCTGCACAAAATTGCAAAGGATAAGTTACTTGTTTGGAATATGTCCATACTCATATGGACTTTAAATAGTAAACACACAAATTAGCAAATTGAAGAGGTTTTTCCTAAAATTTATATATGGCATAAATTGTCCACAAGTTTGTTGCTTGAATTTGATCATTGCAAATTTGAAAAAAGTATACAATTCTTCAATACCATTTTCCCTGGTTCTTTCTCAAGACAAAATTTTTGTTTCTAAATTATTTTTCCCACGGACTTCAACTAATCGTTTCATTCTACTATTCAAATCAATTGTAAGCCGTTAAACTTGTGATAACATAAGTTCAATAGTTGATTGTTTTTCCGGTATGTTTATTTCATCTCATTGCAAAGAAATGTTTTTAGCACAACGTCCCTCCTAGGATCTCAAAATAGAAAATTTATATTGCTATGGACAACTCCAGTAAGTTGTATGCAATGAACAGTCAAATAGAACTAAAAATATCAATAAACTATTATAACTTCCCTTGGTCCACATTACGAAGAATCCTAAATCTACACATATAGGTAATCAATTAGAATGCAACTTCCACTGAGTTCATTGGATTGCAAATAGATGTCATTTTGTAAGTATCTGAAGTATTAGGAGTGAGAAACTGTGTGAGTGCAGGATTGTAATGTAATGACATGTTTTTATTTCTATGCATAGTTCTTGAAAAATAGAATAAATTTCCTCTTCGCAGGGATACACGTCTATGGAATGCGAGAGGGTTGAAGATATAGTTGTACGAAATGAAAAAGTGCATGGGTGTGCATATGCACATTCTACACAGAGAAGCTACAAATAGATTGGTATCTTGCAAGTTATTTAGACATATGTGCATACTTCATTAATTCTAAACATATGAATATGCATGATACAAACATATGGAAATTTTAAAATCCTACATGAAACATGCCAAATTTTAAGTAAAAATGCATCTAATTTGAAGATTTTCAAAACAAATGAAGATTTTTTGTCATCGTAGCTCATGAACCCAGTAATATCCCCAACAGATCTAGATAGGGATGTCATGCAAAACAAATGAAGATTTTTTGTCATCGTAGCTCATGCACCCAGTAATATCCCCAACAAATCTAGATAGGGATGTCATGAATTTCTATCCTATTATGTTATTTTTTCACAAACACTTAGTTTTCATTCTACTCGAGACATTTCGTCAAACATAGTACTAACAAAATTAGATACACATGGAATAGAATAGAATAATGTATTATTTTATTATGAATGAAAATATGAATACAATAATCCAGTGGCTACTATGGAAGCGACACTACATCAATGAAAAACACACAATGAAAAACCAAAACCTAGATGATGTCACAGTCACCACCAAAAAACCCTATGAATATGCACTTCCAAACTGATATCAAGCCACATATGAAGCTCAGTTGAAGATCGTGGATGGATCCTCCTTCTTGTCTATCTAGGGTGGATATTTTACGAACAAAACTAAACTGCAATGGTGGAAGGGTTTTGATAGAACCTAATGATACAATGGCTCCAAGATCACTCCAAAATGAAAGATCAAATCATCATGACGAAAGGTGAAGTGCTACCCTTCCTTTATACTTCTCTGAACCCTTTCTATATATAAATTTCCTCCCTTTGACCAAATCCACATGAATATTAAATTCACTTTATAACACTTTTTAAACACCCTTTTAATAAAAGAAATTTATTAATTGGATTTTAAAACATTCCTGGATAATAGAAATTTGTTTCTCATCATTCCAACATTTAGATATTTCCGTTCCGATTCCAACAAGCTATTAGACTCATGTATCCCTTTAGATGATATGGTCCCAAAACACATTTATTGTATTTAATTAAATTGTGTGCAATAATAACCAAAATTATGGAAATCATTGGAATTCCACATAACCTAGAGAAGACTGTGTGGAAATGATCTTGGTGATGAAAGATGGTGAATGGGATAGCCTGGGCCCTGTATAAGTCCTAAAAAATTTCTGAGCTCACTATTAAGCTCACTTTGCTCCTCTTTCCAAGATGATATAAACTCACAAGGTCTCCTCTTACTATGGAGCAAGGAAATATGAGAATCAAGACATTACAATCCTCCCTTCCCAAATATTGCTTGTCCTCAAGAAATTATATCAAAACTTGCTTCTCCATCGAATAGGCTAGACTAAAACTGAAAATGATACCAAAGTCCCAAATTACCCTGGAATATATGAAGTATCCTCTGCTCAATGCATGATTTTTCAAGGTGCGAACATAAGAGGCCTCTTGAGTATTGCCACTAAGTAGAGAAACTTGATACTACAATAACTCAATCAATTCCTCAAATAACTACTTTGATGCCACTGTAATATCCCCAATATCTTTTAGGATAATACATTATGTTTTATGTTGTTCTTTGATTGTGTGTTTTTTCCAAAAACAATGTTTTGAGTTGATTGTAATGTTTTCACAAACAATTTGCTTGTATTATCATAATGGAAATTTTGACAAACATGTTGCATTCAACCAAAACTCTCATGAAATAGAAGAGACAATGTTGGCACTTTATTTATGAATGAGAATCCTAGAAACAATACAATAACTATTGGTTGTTATAAAAACAATAATACACTAATGGCACACACAAATAAAAAAAAGAAAACTTGAACCATGCCAATGTTTCTTCCTGTAGGTGATGTGTCCTTCTCCCATGACTATACAAGCATTAAAACCCCACAAAATCCTCTTCCCAGGTCCATTCTATCCTTCCACAGCCAAGGAATAGCCTCATGTCTCCTTTCTTCTAGCTCTCGGCCCACTTTAATCCTCGTTTCCTACTCCCAAATACCATTGTAGCCTGCATAACCACATGACCCTCTCAAAGAGCCCCCCACAATGCTACCATAGGGTATTTTGGTTCTCAATAAGCCTCTTGATCTCTCTTAGTCTCATGAATCTTAAACTGGAATAGGGTCGAACCCTCTAGAGACTCCATAGGTCTACAAAAAAGGAATTTGGCCCATTAAGAATTCCACAAAATCCTCTTATGAGATAGGTGTTTCCTCCTCACAACCTTCACAGTTTTCACAATAGATGAATCATCTCTCAAGGGAGTTGCATGGATATTCTCCCTTCTTCCTATTGCTAGGACATGGTAAATAGATAAGATAGACCTCCTTATGAAGCTCCAAAAACCCTCCAAGCCAATTGATACACTCTATAATGAATATAAACAACAAGATGAAGCTCCAATGGAAATTTTAGATAGATTTCCTCTATATGTTTAGTTAGGGTGGATATTGCACCACCGAAACTAAACTAGCAATGGAAGGGTTTTGTCAACACTTTTCATAATATTTCATTGACAGGTTTTCACAATCATATTGCATGAAGTTTAATCATAAATATCCTATCAAACATATATCCAAAATACACATGAAATAAAGTAGACATCATGACATTTTACAATACAAAATCTCCTATTAGTTTCCATGGAAACTACATTATATTTTCCAAACATACAAATAGTGTCATAACCCGTAAATGATGACACTATCCCTCTACTATATTATCTTGCCTATTGAAACCCCTCTCCAAGAAATTCTCCATGGATCCTTCAGCTACACAAAATTGTACTAGAATGGATTCATCCCTCTTCCAAAGACTCGAGCATCCTCAATGTCTCTTTACTCCATCCAGAAACCCTTCATGACCTACTAAATAAGTCACAGACTCCTATAATCTCCTCGACCTACTCTAGAATCCTTATGGTATGCTCTAAATCCATATAGGCTCTCACAGGTTGGATGAGAATGATATCGACCCTCTAGGAGGCTCCCACAAACAAAGGAACTCGTTCCAAATTACCATATTTATCCTCCCCACATATAAATCAGCTGCTCAATGAGAAATTGATCTATTCCCAATGAGAATCTTCTATTGGTAAAGAAAACTTGACCCCAATAGAATATTTTGGACCTCTTTTCCAATTGAATCAACCTCCAACAATAGACTTGGTCAACAACCAATAAATATGTTCGCTAGGATAATAACTTGACCTGTTCAAAGAGGATGGTGGCCTTTATGGATAAACACAACCTCTACATGAAGAAAATTGATCTACCTCACCAATAACGTGGTCAACTCATGCAAGGAATCTTCCCCAACAAATAGGATTCAAACAACAACCAAAGACTCACCCCAACACTCAATGGAATTCGACCCTGACACTATAAATCGCCCCCCACACACTAAATTTGAATCAACTTCAATGAAATATACCCCCAACAATGAAAATTGGCTAGTCACAAGGAATACATGACCATCTATAATAGAAATTTAACCCATATTGAGAGCTCAATCCTCCACAAGGAATCAACGATAGACTCTAATAGATCTCTGCCTAGATCCGAGAGATCACGACCCCAACAAAAAAAAATGGTCCCACATAAAAAAAATGATTCCACCAATTAAACCCAACTCCACAACATAATCGATCCACTAACCAATTGTTTCCCTTCAGGCTGGCAAGATCTCCAGCTCTGATACCACTGTAATATCCCCAATAGAGCTAGATAGGGATATCATGAATTTCTATGCTATCACTTTATTTTTACACAAACACTCAGCATTCATTCCACTAGATACATTTATTCAAATATAGTACCGAAAAAACTAGATACACATGGAATAGAAGAGAATCATGGATTATTTTATTATGAATGAAAATCTGATTAAATTATCCAATGGCTGCTATGGAAGTTACACTACATCAATGAAAAGTACACAATGAAAAACCAAAACCTGTATGATGTCATGGTCACCACTAGAAAACCCTATTAATTTGCACCTACAAATTGATATCAAACCACAAATGAAGTTTAGTTGAATATCTTGGATGGATCCTCCTTTTCTATCTAGGGTGGATATTGCACCACTGAAACTAAACTGCAATGGTGGAAGGTTTTTGCTAAAACCTAACGAAACAATGGCTCCAAGAGCACTCCAAAATGAGAGATCAAATCATCATGAGGAAAGGTGAATTGATACCCTTCCTTTATACTTATAAGAACCCCTTCTAGATATTTCCTTCCTTTGACCAAATCCACATGAAAATTAAATTCAATTTATAACCCTTTTTAAACCCCCTTTTAATACTGGAAAGTGATTAAATGGCTTCTAAGACATTTTGAGATGTCAAAAATCCATTTCTCATCATTCCAACTGTTAGATCTTTCCATATCAGATTCAATGGACTATTACAATCATGTATCGCTTCAGATAATATGGTCCCAATAACACATTTAATGTATTTAATCAAATTATTCCCACTAATAACCAAAATTACAGAAATTGTGGGAACGTAACGGAACCAAGAGTGGAATGTGTGGAAATTATCCTAATGATGAAAGATTTTGAATGGACTAGCATGGGACCTATATAACTCCTCCAAATTTCTTGATCTTATTGTTAACCTCACTTTACTCCTCTGGCTAGGCTGACATAAATTCGCAAGGTCACCTCTGACTGGGGAACAAGGGAGTCTGAGAATGGGGACATTACACACCCGTTACTACAGTACAAAATTCTAAATGAAAATATTGTGTCAAATTCTTCCATGAATCCAATATCTATTTATAATTCCTTAGTCAACATCAATTATACTTATCCATTTTTGAATTTGTGCGATGTCCCTTGTTGTGACCATATCTCTACATTCTTCCTACCTATATCTTCTGCACATCAACACTTTGCACTGGTCTATGCTCCGCATAGTCACTACTTGGTTCTAATTCTGTTTTCAATCCTTGTGGGAACTGTTTATACCAATGATCATCCCACACTTCGACACTTTGGATTTGTAATCATTGTACATACGTCTTTCTCACAACACACCTAATTTGCATGATAAGAGAGTGATTTATTGCAAGTTGATTTGCTTGGATTTTCCATGAAAGAAAGGTTATTCAGGAGAAGTGCCAAGTGAATGTCGAGATTTATTATTTCTTGGTTAACTGTTTCTATTTATCATTCCCCATATTTCGTATCTAATTCAAGTGTGGAAAGGAAATTTTAGTAAATAGGCTTGTTTCAGTTTCACATAAAGCAATTGGACTTTCGTAATGTATTGTTAATATGTTTCACGCATAGCAAAGTATAGAAGATAAGAAAATAAACCACCTATTTTTTCATCATATCATACGTATCACATCTTAAATCAACAATATTTCTTGAGGGACAATTTGAAGAACGCCCATAGGAAAACCCTCTTGTAAAATTTCAGCAATAACACATGGAGATCTACTTTTTCCATAAAGTTAAATGACAGACACTGTAGATCGATAACTAGTATTGAAACTTTGAATATCATTGATGGAATGCAGACTTGCAGAAGCCATGGCTATCCAAGCACCATGTATACAACAAACACACAGGACTACACAAATTTTCATAATCGCTACATTGAAAATGCGTTTTGATAAAAAATAAATTGAAACACAGTCCATTACCATAATATTTTTATAAAGAATTTGCAGAAGCATTGCAGGTAGGAGGAATGAGAACCTCACCCAGTCCCAGGATTCTGCACTTTTTCATTTGCAATCATTCGACACTGTGTATTATGACAAGAAAATTATTTTGCATGATAATGAAGTCATTTATGGAACACATATTTTCTTCGATTTGGAAAAAAAATGGAGGCTATTTAGCAACTGTGCAAAGTAAATGTTGCATATTTCTATGAGTTGTCCGATGCATTTTTTTAATCATTTCCCATACCAGTAACTAATTCAGTTGTGAAAAGGATGTTCGAAATATGGTTCTCATTGATATCAACATTTCCCAGGACACAAGTTCATAGAAATAGCGTTGCATTGCGCACGACAAAAACTCAGAGAAATAACACTACATCACATAGATATCAGAGTGTTGGAAGTCTAGTTGTCATTTATGTCTATAGTGTGTAGGAGACAAGTTCACATAAATAGTGTTTCATTGTGCAGAGATCATGCAAGACACAAACTCATAGAAATAACACTGCATCACATAGAGATCACACAGAACAAAAGCCCAAAGAAATATCACAGAGATCACACAAGACACAAGCTCATGAAGAAATAGTGTTGCATCATGCATAACACAAGATCAAGAGATATAGTGTTGCATCACACAAATATCTCACATGACGCAAGCTCAGGGGAAATAGTGTTTCATCACATAGATATGGATCCATTGAAAAATATATCAATGGTGATATATGTGTGGCGCTTTTTCCATATACCCTTGTGCACGCGACAAGAAAGTAGTATTAAAACCACATTGCTAAGTCCCCTACTGCACACGACATGGAACTAGTATTAAAGCCACATTGAGACAAATCCTAAGACATGAAAGGCACAACCTCATTGTAACGAGTTTCAAGATACGAAAGGTGCAACTCTAGTGTGACAAGTTTCAAGACATGAAAGAAACAAGTTCATTGCGACAAGTTTTGAGACACGAGAGGTGCAACCTCATTGTGACAAGTTTCGAGACATGAGAGGCACAACCCCATTGTGCCAAGTTTTGAGACATGAGAGGATTAACCTCATTGCGACAAGTTTTGAGACACAAGAGGCACAACCCCATTATGAAAAGTTCTGAGACACAAGAAGAACAACCTCATTGTGACAAGTTTTCAAGACACGAGAGGTGCAACCGCATTACTACAAGTTTTGAGACACAAGCGGTGTAACCCATTCTGAAAAGTTTCGAGACATGAAATGTGCAGCTCTAGTGTGACAAGTTTTGAGACACGAAAGACACAACCCCATTGCGACTTAATACACGATTATTTCCCTAGGTCAAATTCCCTATAAATGGGTTGAAGGAAGTGACAAAGTGCCCAAGACATTCAATCATGGAAATCAACGATCAAGATTGAATCCTGATCATGATCCAATGATAGCCGAGTTTCAACAAAAATAGAGGTTCGTGTAATGATGAAATCAACAATCTTTGTCACTTCTTAAAGGGTTTCTCAGATCGATCACTTCATAAGGAAGATTGACATAAGAAAGAACTAAACTTAAAGGGGATATGAAGTCAATTCAAGTTAATTTAAATAACAGTTAGGGATAATTTTAAGGATCGAAATTTATTTTGAAATGAAGAAACCTTGGAGAATCTTACTGGTCCTTTATATGTCAACTATAAATGTTTGGCGATATTTTTGTTAAAATATTCAAATTTCTAAGGATTTTATATAGTTTTTATAAAATTTTGGCGATTTTTAAGGTAAAATAATTTTGTCCTATAGAATTTGGGCGAATAATTTTTAGAATGACGAATCTTTTTTGGGAAAAATCATGGAAAATTATCCCATGGGAAAAATTGATCCCCTAACATTTCCCCCGATAACATTCTATTGTTAATGAAGAGGCACATTGATCCATTGAAGAGACAAAATGGTTCAGTGATGAACATCGTTTGGTAAGATATATAAACCCATCAAAATGAAGAATGAAGGGGTGACTCAGGAGATACTTGAGTATACCTGATGCAAAGTCACCAGAATATATGAGAGTAAAAATAGAAACCACGTAGTGAGGGTGGAAGGGAGGAGATCGAGAAGGATTGTATTCCTCTACATGTTAAAACCTGTACAATAGGGAGTTGCAACTTCTTTTCAAGTTGGTTCTTGAATAAAATAGGGGTTCGGTGTCTGCTTTCAAGTTGGTGCTTGAAGAATACAGGGGGTTGGAGCCTCCTTTCAAGTTGGTTCTTGAAAAAATAGGGAGTTGTAGGTTCCTTGAGTAGGTTCTCAAAAAATAAGGGGATTTGTGTCTCTAAGAGTTGGTGCTCTAAAGAGGATTGGTGTCCTTCATAATCACATATCATTCTTTATAAAATTTGTAACTCGTGTTAATTATATTTATATAATTGATTTTAAATACAAATCCATTGTTGATCTATTATGGTGATTAATAAAATAACAAAGTAATTACTAATTGTTTAAAAAGGTAACACTGATTCACCCCCCATCTCATTATTTCCAACAATTGGTATTAGAGAAGGCTCCTTCACCACAGTATAACCACTGGAAGGTAGATCCTGAATAATCCAATGGATCAACAACAAGGAATGTCATCCAAAATAGTACCATTGTTCACAGGAGATGACTATGCATTTTGGAGAATAAGTATGAAGAGTCATCTGATGGCACTTGGATTTGATATTTGGAAATATGTAGAACGTGGCTACACTGCACCAACTGATGTTGCTGCAAAAAAGTTATGCAATGACTATTCAAGGGTTTTAAAAGCCATTTTAAGTGGATTATCCATAAATGTATTTGTAAAAGTAATTCATTACAAATAAACCAAATAATTATGTGACAAACTTAAAGTTATTTATGAAGGATATGGMAAGGTCAAACAAGAAAAACTTTAAACACTCAGAGAACAGTTTGAAAATATAAAGATGAAGGAAGAATAAAATATTGCAGAATATCTTCAGAGCATAGATGAAATAGTCAACTCAGTTAGAGCATTGGGAGAAACAATATAATAMAAATATTTGTTCAGAAAGTGTTGAGATCATTGCCTATGATATATGATAACAAGATCTCTACCTTAGAGGATAGAGACCACCTTGAAAAACTCACTATGGATGAGCTTCATGGAATCCTCATAACCTATGAGATGAGGACAGGGAAATAAAGGTCATCTAAAGGGGAAATAATATTCAAAGAAAAATAATACAAGAAGAATCAAGAGCAGGTGTCCAATGAAGATCAATAAGAGATATCTGATGAAGAAGTAGAAAACTTCATGAAGAAACTTAAGAAAGGAAGTAGTAAATTCCAAGGAAAACTACCTCTTAAATATTTTAATTGTGGCAAAGTTGGACATTTTGCCAACAAATGTCCCCATCCAAAACAAGAAGAAAGTGATGGTGAAAAAAATTGCAAAGAGTATAAGAAGAGAAAATCTGGAAATAAGAAGAAGGTCCAAAAAAAGAAGAATACCTTCTACACCAAAGAACAAAACAACTCATATGAAGAAAGTGAAGAAGAAGAAGAAGAATCAGAGCATATATTTGTGGGTATAGAGAAACATGATAATCCTACTAAAAACACTTTTAGTATGGTTGAAAACTATGAAGAGGAAGGTGAAGTAGATCTTGAAGAAGAATTTATCATTGCTATGGAAGAGATAAGATATTGTAAAAGGAAGATTAAGTCACGAAAAGGACAATTACTAATGTTTGAGGAAACACAGAAATCAAGAGAAAGAGAAATATAAAATAAAGTAAAGGAAAATGAACAAATCACCATTGGCTTGAAGAATCGACTCCAAGATCCAAAAGAATAGAAGAGATATTAACTAAACAACTTACTGAAAAACAACGCCCAAAGGGGTTGGGTCCAATGGTGGAAAGAGAGGCATTTTTCACCATTGGGAAATGTTCAATTCTCTCGAGGGATTTACCTGGAGCGATGGGGGCACCTTGAGGTAGTGGTCAAATGTGTGGTTTCACCCAAAGATACTATATTAAATGGTATCTTGACCTGTGCACATGTAAGTGGATCAAAACCCACCTACATTTCCTTCAAATTTTAAAGTCCCCGAGCTATAGAGAAGTCGATGAGGGAGTTCATTGTTAAGGCACTCTGTAAGTGAAAGTCACTGGTTTGAAACCCCTAGGGACACCTCAAATCCAACCATGTTAAGGGTTGGTGCGTTCTTGGCTGGATGTGATCCCTGAGTTACTTTGATGGCTTAGATTCCCCTAGGTTGTGGCATCTCAACCACAAGTCACTCCCTCTCCAGTCACATGGTTCAGGATTACCAACAACAACAAAAAAAAACTTACAGAAAAACAACAAGACAGTGAGAAGCAAGAAGTTGAAATTGTCCTTCTGAAAAAGGAACTTGACAAAGGAAAGAATCACTCAAGATTTGCAAACAGTTCAAAAATATTGGATGACATTCTGAATATTCAAAGATCACCAAAGGATAAGACAGGGCTTGGTTACGATAAAAAATCAACCTCTACAACACAAAAGACAGACAAAACGAAAATCAGTTATGCAAATGCTCTTAAGAGAACCTTAAAATTTGAAGATAACAAGAGGAATGCATCATTAAATATTGTCCATAATAAGTTGAAGTCTGCACCACCCACAAAAGATAAACAAGACAAAGGGAATATAATGACTAGAAGAACTCCTCCTAAGAGATATCAACACATATTTTTTGGATATTGCTACTCTTGCAATAAATTTGGACATAAGGAAATACATTGCAAAGGTTATGGAATGTTACACATTATTTTCGTCACCCTCGTGACCATTGATAGCATGTGTATCGCCTATTATAAGAAAGATCATTTTCCCTATTCCCTGAAAAATGTTGAAGAAATAAAACTTTTGCAGAGAGATGGAATTGTCTTTTCCTTAGTGCAAAACCTTGTAAAGAAGGACCATCGCACCTTACTCAACGTTAAGGGTGTGATGATATAGGATCGACGCAGGTTGCACCACAGTGGCCTATGAAATTGTCATAGATTGATCAGTATTAAGGGTACAAATATATTTGTACAAAGGAAAAATGAGAAATTTCTTGAAGGTTTTAGAATAGAATCTTCGAAAAGATGAGGTGGCCTATGATCGGTTTGGATCTCACCCACTTTTTTGATTTAGTGGGATCATCATAATCCCTTCATCCCTTCCCCTTCACTCTATATAAGGAGGTATCTCTCATGAGAAAAGTTAGTCTAGCTTATGTGTGAAGAATTCTGCTGAAGATTGTGCTTGTGATAGCTTTGCTTTAGCTTTCCAAGTCAGGTTGTGTGTAGTCTTCAACAAAATCATTGGAGAAAGAAGTGTGTGCATTGAGGAAAAGAGCCATCAGAAGGGACCTTGCAACATCAAGGCATAGTTTGTATTCTCCACTTTCATCAATATAATACAGTGATACATTTCTTTCCTATAAAAGTGTCTCTATTTTTATTGCATAAATCCTTGATCTTATGCATAGGTTCCATTAGAATATATGTCATTTATTTCTCTTTGTTGGTTTGTGTCTCTCAACAAGTTCAACATCCCACAAGCCCTACGATGGAGAAAGGACGACTCTAGGAAGGATCAAACAAAATTTAAATGGTATGTCGTTTATCCCTCATTAAACTAGTATACATTACAATGGAAACCTAAGGAAAAGTTTGTATTATGCCATGTTTTGTTCTATTTTCTTGTTGAATTTAGGGAGATTAGTTCGTGTAAGCACTTACCAATTCGTCTAGTAACAAAATTGGCGAACATACTAGGGAACATCCTCTTTTGGTCTTTGCTTCTTTCTTGGTTTTGTCTTGTCTGTTGTTGTTGATTTTTCATTCTCTGAGTCACTGGGTGATCCAAGTTGACTCTCAAGTGCTGAAAGTTAACTCAAAAAACCCTGTCATATTTTTATTTTTTCCCAAGTTTCAGTGTTCGACGCACCCTACTGTGAGAAATAGTGTGACATCACCGCACTGTGTCTTTCTTTTGCCTACGTTGATACCTAAAAGACACACTATGGCACACTGTGACCTGCGACGACTATGAGAAAATTTTAGGTGATAGTCTTTTTCTTTGCCCATTTTCTTTATAATTTCTTAGGGTGAATTTTTGGCTATGTTGGATGATTGTTCACAATCTGGTTTACAATTTTTAGTTGATCTTGATCATTTTTCAAGTTTTGAAAGTCTTTATCATAAGCTTCAAGATCTATCTTTCACTTTCTGCTTCAAGGATATAATCTCTGGGTTTCATCCTTGAGTGCTTGTCAATCAAGTTATTAATGTTTTTTCTTGAGTTTTTGATTTTTGTTGATTAGAAAATGAACTTTGATTTCATTAATTAAACATACAGGTTTTCTTGCTTTTGCACTTTTGGTTGTATTGTGAATTAAGTTTCGAAATTGCATTGTAAATGCATTCATTTTCTTGAAAAGGTTTTTCTTTCTCCTTGTTCATATCTCTGCATTTTATTAAGATGAAAAATAATTGAAAAATTATCTTTCTTTTGTAGTATTCACAAAGAAACATTTTTTCATTCTATTTTTGTTTAAAAGAGAAATTGGAAAATTTAATTGTTTTGATTATTTGATATTAAGATTGTTCAAAGTTTAAAGGAATTGTTATCTTTCAACTTGTTATTTTTTGGTAAAAAGAAAACCTTCTCTCTTATGTAATTAGAGTTCAACGAACAAAAGGATTTGCATCTCATCTCTCTTTGCATATTCTTGAGTTAGGTTCAAGCACTTCATCAGTTTCATATCCGCTTACTTTTTTGAATAAAACAACGACAATTAAAATTAAGTGTAATTTTAAAATTTATCCAGTAACTTTTTTTTTCTAGGGCTCTTGTACACCAACATTAGCTAGGATGTAGAGATTTGGAATAGGCTGTGAGGAATACTCTCCAAAGCAGCAAAACAAACAATATAATATTGTGATTAGGGAGAGTTAAATCCACTTGCTACATTTTTTCCTAGGAAGCCCTTCTAACACAAGGGTCAATCATGAGGTCACATTAAGGCCAACAGAGTTACTAACCCTGCTTTGTTGGTCCTAGTGTAGTGATTGCATGTATTATTGGGGTCCACTTGAGAAGAAAACTCTATGCGGGCCTTCTTGAGGAGATTCTAGGCTCATTTACCCTTCCCTTGTGCGTATATCGGATTGTCGATTGTTTCCCCATGCATCATTGTTGTAATTGGTAACCTTAGAAGCCTACATATTTAGGGTATTTACCCGAGGTGACTGTGAAGGGGAAAGTATTCACGGTACTTGGAATTGACATTGGATAAAATCACTCAGGCTCCTTGGAGGGTATACCCACAATTATTTGTGGGAGCTTGCACCAGGGTGTAAGTCTGTTAAGAAGGACGTCAACGTAACTTTTCCACCCACTCTATCCCAACTTCTTTTTGTCTTAATCTCACGATGTTTGATTTCATCACCAACTAGTGATTTCGATATAAGAAGGTTTGTTTGTATGATTGCTATCTATATTTTATTAGTGAATGATGCTTGTTTTCTTTAGTTGGCCATAGAGTTTTTATTTTATTTTTCGGTAGGCTAAAATTGGACCTCATCATTCACGTAGGATGTAAAGGTTGCCTCTGGAAGAATACACACCCTTCCCTCCTAATTCACTAGAGGGCCCTTTTCCTGAAGGAGTTGTCAACGAAGACAAATCCTCTGAGATCGAGAGTTCTACTCCGTTGATCGAATATCTAGGAGGTCCAACTACAAGTTTACGAGGCTCATCACTTCCTGTGAACCCACTATTGACTATTCCCCACGATCCTGTTATGGTCAGAGTAAACTCTTTGGGAGACGTTATTGTTGAAGAATCCAACATGGATGAATAACCCAATCCTAGTGAAGAATTTAGAACCCATGTTCAAACTTATGTAACTTTTAATCCTAGATCAATCCCAACCCTTTCTTTATGGAGAACTTCCTCGGGGCATGATATTTTTGATAAATTGGGTATGAGTCCAAATCAACCTACATCAACACACATACCTGTTACTTATATTACTTATACAATGCCTCCAAATCATTTTACTGGCACACCAAGTAATATTTCTATTATTTCAGACTAGGTATTGATTGGTACACATATTGTTCTTCCTAGCCAATTCACTAGATCTACAACAGTTCTGCAAGTTACACCTTTTTCTGCTGGAATTTTGGTAACAACTCAAGATCCTATTGGAACACCACTTCCGTATAGACCTAATCCGTCACTTCCACCTGGGTATAATTATATTACTAATATTATTTCTAACCCTACCTAGGGTCCACCTGGAGGACCTAGTATTTTTGTTCCACTTGGGTATAATTCTCTTAGTGGTTTTATTGCTAACTCTACCTAGGGTCCATCTACAGGACCTAGTCTTCCTGTAACACTTAGGGGATCTAATGTTCCTGGACCAAGTAGATCAAATTTTCTTGGAGGAACAAGCCATCCTGTTACTTATGGTTTTCAACTTCTTGTTGGAGGATACTCAACTAAGGGGCAACCCCAAGTTGGGGAAACAATTCAGTTTACGAGTAAACTATTCCTGGATCATAAGCCCAACCTTGGAATTTTCCTTTTCAGGGAAATCAAAAAATGCCTTGGGGAGAGATACTCTAGTGAACTCTTTAGGAGGGGGAATGGCTCAACTTGTACCCTATTATCCCGAGCAACCATTTCTAGGAACTGTAAACCCTACCCGGGGTCAAGCCTTTCAATCCAATACACCTTTCCAAGGTGGCATGCCGAATGAACACATTAATGTTGGTTACTTTCCTCAAAATCATCCTCTGCAGAATTTGATTGGACCATCTAACTATAATCCTCTTTTACAAACGAAATATGGTTCTACTATTATACCTACGGGATTACCTCCCCAAATTTATTATTTTCCTCAAGTTAACAAACAATTTCCATTTTTGGCTACATTGGATTTACCAGATTTTCCTAGAATTCTAAATGATCCTATCTTACATTCTCCTCTTTGGCCGATTATACTTTCCAAATTACCGTCAAATATTCCAAAATTTGATGGTCAACTAGGAGAATATCCAAATAATCATGCCATATCTTTTCATATTTGGTGTTCATCCAACTCATTGATGAATGACTCCATATGACTACGTCTTTTCCAACACACTCTTACGGGTTTGACGACCAAATGGTACATCGAATTGCCGAGAGGTTTCTTCAGTAATTTCAATACCTTAGCCATGGATTTCTTGACACATTACCAACTGTTGATGCAATATGAGACATGAACACAAATTTTAAGTTCATTTAAACAATCCTCTTCTACCCACATCTCAGATCATATTCATGAGTTGAGGAGGAGACATCGATTAATAAAAGTTCCTCTTCCTGATCAATTGTTAGTTGAGTGGTTCACAAAATCACTCATCATACCTATAGTTCATGATGTTTCGATGGGGGGTGTTGTCACCGAAGAATAGGCGATCAGTCGTGCCCAGTATTTGGACCTTGTTTATTGTCAAACTGGTACATTGTATGATATGATCCCTGACACTCCTCTTCCATATGAAAATTCAACCCCAATGCTTGTGGTAGCATCTCATGATGTTCATGGTGTGATTGGAACTTGTCATACAGAGCCTCAGAAACAACCAACCAATCATTCCAATCCCAAACCTACTACTACCAATGTACAAAATGATACTCCTCATGTTGCCTCTCCTGGTACAACATCTGAGGTAAATATGGTACAGTCTACGACTACCAGAAAAAATCAAAATAAGAAGAAAGGGAAGGGTAAGAATAAGAAGGATAAAAATAATGATCAACAATAATATAAACCAAAAACTCAACCTGTTGACGATAAAGAAAAGAGAAATCCTTGTTATCCTTGTCTTATTTGTGGAGAGGACCATTACATGAAATATTTTCCGAGATGTGCAAATGTTACTCGATTCCTCCAGGGAACCGAGACTCCTCCTACGCCTGTTATTTTGTCACAACCTTTTCCTTCTCAACAACAGGCCCAATTGGTTATTCATGACCAACCTTATCCCTCTACCAGTTCTTATGTTCTTATGTGTACTACTTCTAAGAAGATGATGTTGCAATCGCTACTCTAACCAAAGATTATTCTCCTTCTAAAGAGAAGGTTGACGATCAACCTCATGCATTGGCTCCGCATCAAAATGGTCCTCTTCATCTCGAATGACCTAATCCTTGATACAATAATCCATCTGCCTCCCAAAGGAGTCATTCATAAGTCGTCATTCAACCCACATGTATGTACAACTCAAAACTACAGTATTGTAGAAGATCCTGCACAGACACAATTTGCAATGTCGACCCTCAAAGTCCTTCAAAGTTGTCCTACTCAACATAAGGAAATTTTAAAGGATATTGGTGGAATCGATCCCACTGATACGAATTTGATAATATTTGACTTGGAAGATCACATCCCAAGGCTCCCTCATCAGTTAGATTTTCAAATACAAGTAATTGTGGAAACATAAAATATTTTTCAAACAATTATTGATGAAGGGGCTTTGACTTGCATAATTTTCGTCACCTGTTGAAAATCCATTGGCTTTCCTTCCCTTACTGAGTCACATAACACATTAAAATATTTTAATGGTACAGGGTATAAAACTTATGGTGTACCTCATGCATTGTCTATTATGTTAGAAGGAAAATCAGTTGTTGTTGAGGTCTAAGCGTTTGATGCACCTCTCGATTACAACCTCTTACTTGGACGTAGCTGGATTGAGGCTATGCGAGCAGTTGTCTCTACTTTTTTCTACGTGATATGTTTCCCTCACCAAGGTAAAGTTGTTACAATAGATAAACTTGCCTTTTTTAGTTCTGATTCACGCACTAGTAATGTTCCTATCATAGGAAAAAATCCTCTCGGTTACACGAATGTTGGCATGGGTATTTTGAAATATTCATCGTTAATGGGAACTTTACCCATTCCACCACCCGATGTTCCTTCTCTTGTCACTTCTATCAATATGATTTCAATCAGTGTTGGAGAAACCCTTGAGTCATATGAACCTTGGATAGTACCTATCTCAGAATAATGTCATCATTATGGTGACCAAATGCCACTAAGTCTAGTCGAATTGGCTTATCACACTATTCAATCGACATCTCCTTCTTCTCACTCTCCCATTGGTACATCTCCTGATCCATTTAATACAATTTTTCAGACTGATGAAACGATCATGGAAGTTATGTCTGTGGAAGACACACCATGGGATGATGGACATCATCGTTCTATCCTCTTCCTCGAACCTGAGACTATCAAGAGTTACCAACAGATTTAAAATATGTCAGCGAACATTAATCTCCCTCCAGTTTCCAAACCAACATGTGATGTTTTTTATGAAGGAAACTTGGGAAATATCTCACCAACTATACCTTTGGATATTTTGATCAAACCTGGAATTGTGGAAAATGTTCACATAGGTGCCTCATGTTCTCTCGATGAGATTCAAACTTACAAGGCCCTTTTCCAAGAATTTCGTGATGTATTTTCTTTGAGTTATGAAGAAATGCTTGGAATTGACCCATATATCATTATAAATGATATCAATACATATCCTGACACTAAGCTCGTTTGACAATGAATTTTCCCAGTTCATCCACAAAAAGCCGTCGTGATCAAGATCGAAGTTAAAAAACTTCTTAAAGTTTGTTTTATCTACCCTTTAACATTGACTAATTGGGTTTCTAATCTTGTCTCGGTCACAAAGAAACAAGGAATGATCAATGTGTGCATTGATTATAGGGAAATTAATAAGGATTTCCCTAAATATAACTATCCAACCCATTTCGTCGACCAAATCATCGATGACTCCATCGAAATAAAAATCTTCTCTCTAATGGATGGTTTTTTCGGATATAATCAGATAAATATTTTACCCGTGGATCAACACAAAAGCATATTTATTTATCCTTGGGGTACCTTCGCGTAGCGTAAAATTCCTTTTGGTCTCAAGAATGATGGCGTGACTTTTTCAAAGAGCTATGTATTATGCTTTTTATGATATCAAGCATATTGTGAAACCATATCTTTATGATTTACTAGTGTGTTGAGCGCTCAACACACCCTAAAATCTTTTATGATTTTTTTTTCTCTTTTGGGTAGCACTTGTTCACTTTTGTTCTACTTTATGAATTGATTCCGTTGTGTAGGGATCATTAAGTTCATTTCCATGTCTCATCAGCAATCAAGTTGGATTTATTTGGACCTGTCAAAGTGAAACCTTTGTATTTAAAAAGAAATTGGCATTTTAACTAAGAATTCAGAGATAAAATTGTGACCTGCGCGCTTATTCCAGCATCAAAAAAATCCGAGCAGTAAAATGACCACATAGTAATAATAATCGTCGATCACCAATGTATCATCGACATCAGTAAAAAATGAGGTAGATCTGTGTTGATTGTTCGCAAAGAATTTTCAGGAAATTTTCAATATCCCATTGGCGTCGACAAAGTATGGAAGGGTAAGATACTAACGTATGGCATAACAAACCTCCAATCATTGATTACTTATTCATTATTTGGATTTGGTAAAATTCCAAAGTTTTAAATGGTGGATTTTTTCACATTGATACATCTCCGATCACTGATCATCGATCATCGATGCATTTTTAACATCGGCAAGTTTCGAGGGGGGTAATTCGGGAACACTTGTTTAAACATATTGTCAATCCCTGTTACTTATTTGGCATTGACATGGTAGGAACTATTTATCAAATCACATATCTGATGAAAATCCCTAATCCTGAATAAACTCTTAAGCGAAGGAGCCAAATTTAAAACTACGTGTGTCTCTGCCGCTTGGGCACTTCGTACGACCTATTTTTATCCTGAGTCACTTTAGGTTTCCCTGTGTCCTAATAGCACTTCCAGGTCAACATTTCCACATAAAAATCATACGGCAAGATGGATCGACATCATATATTTTTCCAAGAGATATCAACAAACATTGTCTAAGAAAAAAAACTGAACCCCGATCCACCCATTTAAATTAGCGGAATGATGGGACATTTTCAACACAAAATAAGATTGGATTCCATTATTTAATAGGTCAATCAATGTTTCTCTCTGCATATGTTTCTACCCCATGCATCGACCGAATAACAAGAACTTGAAATGGTCGATGAACCACAATATAGCTTGCTCATGTGCCACCAACCTACAACTGCATTTAATCTTGAGCATAATACGGATCTCGGTGACAGATTTTGTAAAACCGCAGTTATGCCCCAAATTGAAGAACTGATGCGACAAGGTAAGTATTCTCTTCATTTAAATCACTAAGACAGTTTCAAACACCAACATTCTACACACAAGTTTATCATTTCTAGAGCAGTTGAAGAAGCAAAAAGAACATCTCAGGAGTTTCACTTGATTCTCAGAATTTCAAAACCAAGTTAATCTAGTGTGAAGAAGAGGTATGTATTGATTTTATCATTTCAACAGTCACATTCTATTTATATATCCGTATTCTCTCTGCAACATGGTGTCTAACTCTGCTCTCTTTGCAGAAAAATGCCTCCAAGGAAGCCAATGAATAGACGCTCGATAAGGGCACCAAAATTAAAGGACGTAGAGGTTAGTGAAGGATATTCTCCTAGAACTGCAAGGCAGTTGGGATTTTCTACTAGAGTAGAACCAGTCATCAAAAAGTCAACTAAGAAGGAAGTTGCTTAGCCTCCTTCTTTTGGTGCTACAAAAGAAAACACTGGGTCAAATATAATGCTCCCACAATGGGGAGATTTGTTCAACAAAATTAACTAGGAAGATTACCCAGATTTTATTCCCCATAGTGACGTGGATGTAAGGGCGCTCGACGACCAAGTTTTTCCCAACATCTGGTGGTCATGCCTACATATGGTATCCCACCAAACCCTGGTCTTTCCTTGTATTGAGACTCTAGGGTGGATAATCGATCATACATATGCGATGAAGTGCCTAGTCAATGATGATAATGGTGGATTTGTTGGTGTTTTTCTCCCGATAGAGGTACATAAATATTACAAGATTAGGGACCCAGAGGAACATTTAAACACAAATTTCATAGTGAAGTTATATGATTTCCATGACACCATCCAATTATTGGCCTCCTGGTGGAAGGAAGACAAAAAATTCACAAACCGGAGAAACGACTGGTACGGGACAACAAATCTAAAGGATCCATACATCTATTTAATGGCTCTAATCTGTCGATTATACGTGGAGAGAGATTGCGCTAAGTTCTCAGAGGCATGTATTCCCCTGGAATACGTTGTGGCCATTTTTGAGATTATCTTCAACTGGGGATAATAATTTTCTAAACAATTGAGTACCAACATATTACAGGCTCAGACACCAAAGGATGGAGAAGGAGCTGCTTTTCACATGGCTTCATATCTGCTAGACGTAATATGCACAAGGAATGTCTTCGCCGACATGAATCTGAGTTGGCATTTCGTCGAGCTACCTCTACATGTCTACTTCAACATCCTGTGGGAAAACATGTAAAAAAAATCTTGTGCTCTCATTTGTGATGAATTCATAGCTCGAGTCTATTTTATTATTTTCAAGAAAAAATTCCCAAGACTGTCTGTAGCATCCAAGAAAATGATTTCAAAAGTAGGCCATCAGTAACTAGAGGAAACCATGACTTATATCAAGGTGTTCGGGGCCATTGACGCACCACATTTACTCCCCTCTCACGTCCCAGACTAGCTCGTCGTAGGAGAAATATGTTACCAGACCATCCTGTAGGGCTATAATGGCACTTTGGTTAAAGTCAAGAAACGAGCGTTCATACCCTATGGTTTCCATGTAAGGTTTTTCATAGTGAAGGATGCTACACAATATAAACAAGAGAGTTTGAGCCAGCTGGAATACATATTCCCAACAGGACGATTTCAAAAACATGACCCTAAATGCCTAGTTCTTCAACATGCGTCACAAGTCTCTTCTTGTTAGCCATACACACATGATAAGTTTGAAGATGATATATTTATAGAATGTGATAAGGATTGGGAGGAGGTACTACAAAGAAATGATAACCCAAATATGACTATGTTCAAAGCTACGAGTATAGATGAGCAAGTCAAAATGATAGAACATACAACTCAAGAAGTCCTCAGGGTTAGAGAAGAAAATAGAGCAACAGAAGCCAAAAATACATAGAGGAGGGGAATGATATTGTTAGAATAATCCCAAAGAGTCATCTAGTGGTTAGAAAATGATCCTAAACTATTATAACCTATGAGGATCACCCTGACTAACCCAATCAATATTAGAGAGGAGCTAAATGGCTCAGAATAAACCCCACTAGAGGAAACCATCGATCCGAAACCCCCCAGAGTTATGTCACCATAGGCTAGGTCACTGGTGAATATTCCAACCCAACATGTGATTCCAAGAATACCAAGTGAAATGGGTGTGCCTAACACCCTCTTTGATCTAATTACTATCTATGATGATGAAGAGAGCTCAGAGGTCTCGCTTATAACTCCAGTACCAATAACATAGGAGAAAGAACTAGGGAAATAATTTATGCCAACCTCTGATGCTTCGATTATAAACCATCTGCAAGGTGACCATGAGGCCAAGAGTACCCTATATAATAAATTCATTGACCTATCGGGGACCCTAAAAGATATCTCCAAAGAACAAGAAGAGGAATTGAAACAGCTAGAGATCGACACCTCAATAGATGATTAACAAGTAAATGTTGAGCCTGTGAATGTCTCTCAAATTAAGGCTGACACCCCACCAACTGATGAACACCAGATGAAGGTCGAGCCATTGGAACATACAAAATTTTCTCTTGTCAAAGAAGTGCAAGAGCCAGTCCTAGAGAAAATATATATGGCAGGAAGCCTGGGAAACACTCTGACTTGGGGAGACCAACAAATCCCTGATCCTTTGGATGAGGTTTCCAATATACATGCGATTTCTTACGATAGGAAGAGGAAATCCATAATGAGGATAGAATCCAAGAAAAGGAGGCTCATGCTGGATAGCATGAATCTCATCACCATAGAATAAAATTTGATCAACACAAAAAATGCGAAGACATCTGAGCTAATCGGCATAGGGATGGATATCAATGATGCCACACTGGATCGAGAAAAGAGAGATGAAAAGGAATTGGCCACTACAAAGAAGGATCTATACCATCTGCGCCATCTGGAAAAATATTACCAAGACTCAACTCAAGCAACAATTTTTCTTGAGAGTGAATTCCTAGATGCATATGCAAAATTCACGAGCGAAAGACATCTCTTCGCTGCATGTGTAGCCAATTTTGAAGAAGACACTCTCATGGCACTGGTAACTTGTAAAGACGTGGAGAGATGATATGATAAGTCATACCAGACTGTAGAATGAATCGATTATATCAATGTAGTACATAAGGTCCGAGTGTGAAAGAAGCTGGGAAAAGATCAATCGAGAGATGAAAGACATTGGCCTCGCAGAGTTCAGATCACCCGAAGACTTTGTCAACTTTCATGACATATTCAAATGACATGAAGAATAAGACTCCACGTGGGAAGTAGAGATTGCATAGGTGGTGAGCATGAAACCATGTAAGATATGAAAGTTTATGGAACATTCGATCAAGGCTCGTGCAATTATGCAATGTTTAAGTGCCAAGATGATCAGTTATAGAGAATGAGCAATAGAAATAAAGGAAACCCTCTTAGCCCTGCTGGACCAACACAGATTCCCATATGCTAATACATGCGATGATCTCTTCATCAAGTGGCCAGAGTACGAAAAGATTCATCCACTCTATTAGAACCACTAGACAATCTCAAGAGAACAAAGAGATCAAGTGCCACGTGTCCTTATTGTGTTTTACTTAACAAAAAATTTTAGTAGCTATTTTAAGTTAGTAATTCTTTATAAATAGGGAGATCGACCTTTTGGGAAGGGATCGATGATTTTGGGGGTAAGGACCCTCATTTTGAGAGTTGTAAAGAATTAGTTTTGAGCAACTTTAATTAAGAAATTCTGTTTAGAACCAGAGACAAATATTATTTTTATCAAAGGCGTTATGTGATTGGATTGATGAGGAACTACTTCCATCTTTGAATTCAATAGTTGATGTTGTAACAAGTAAGAGTTTCTGAATCTATTGATAATCTATCTTTTAAAATACTTTAACAGTTATTTTGTTCTAAATGATGAAAAGTGAATCATTGTGTTAATATGTGATCGATGGTAGAGCTAAGGAAACTATTTTTCTTGCACTCATCTTATTGCATGCATATTTTCTTTCAATAATTGTATCTCAGTCAATGTGAAATACCAACAAGTTAACGTATTATTACTAGACTTCTAATAGGTGTGAATATCATTGTCTGTATGCTAGAGAACGAGGGTTATCCCATGATCAACCTTCTTCAGTAGTTAAGAATCTCCTCTATGATCCAGATTTTATGAGAAGAACGAAATGACTACATATTATTAATAGGTTCTTAACACAAAATAACATAGATACAGTAAAACTGGTTTTCTATTCAATAAGGAAATAAGATAAAATTGTAAAATGCAGCGGAAACAAGCTTGCTGGAATGGTGTCGGCTTATCTCTGAGAAGAGATGTGACGACTGCGCTCATTCACAAGAAGATCCTTATAATGAGGCTCTGAAGGAATTTTTTAAATAAAAAATAATTCCAAAAACCCTAGACATCCAAAAACCTAACCCTAGGAGATGAAGCACCAAAATTCATGTTGGCCCCGTCTGGGTAAGTTAGTACATCAACTTCCCGGGGTCGTAACTTTTGCATACGATCTCCATTTTAGGAGTATGATAGCCCGTTGGAAAGGGATAATAGAGGATATTCATTGTGGGAGATCAATAATTCATTTGGATATCATTGAGAAGCTCGATCCTGAAAAACCTTCATTTAGGCCCTCAAAATGGCCCGGAAAGTTAAAACTGCTAAAAATAGTAAATTGCCAAAATTGTGAGAAAACTATCTTGAGCGAGTTGGAAAAGGTGGGTGGCCACCGATATACACCTAGATCACTCTATTAGTTGGTTTATACCATAACACATTACTTTATTAGATTCATTTAATAAAAGAAAATATAAAAAGATAAACATTTAATTTGAAGGAGGAACTTTCACAGAAAGATATCCTGTCAATCACTAAGTAAAGACCATTAGTAAATTGGCTAGATCGAAATATCTGGAGAACCATTCCACCCATCAAATGCTACATAGTCTAATTAGGCCTCTAAGGTGGGTTTGGTTCCTATTATTGAGTAAAGGGACTTCATACCCCTCAACAGAATTGTCACTAGAAGGAGGGCTTAGACGAATGAGTGGCTAACGACATTTTTTATAATATATTTCACATAGCCTGCATATTCAAAACAACCCACATGAATGGTTGGTCATTCTCAAGATATCCCACATGCATAGATTTCTCCCAAAATGAGAAACTCCCCTTAGCACAAGGAAGTATGACACTTATTCCCTAAAATACCTTACACTCTTCCCCACAAGGAATTGAACCAATTAAGAAGACTTACAAGAGCTTACACCTAACAAATTGGATCGTTACCCTTAGCTCCATTAATTCCTCATAGAAAAAAATTTAGCATATCAATTGTTGACACCCCTGACCAGGTTTTTGTCCACATAGTAGAGGACCTGATAGATTTTTCCCTCACTGAGATTGAACAACCCCTTAATATGATCCCCGAAACACCAGCTGATAACTACTTTGAACCTAATGATTTTGAATCTGACGAGGAAGGGTCTAACTCGGATCTCTCAACTTCAGAATCATATGTAATGGAGGATAATAATGATAAAAATGAAGAAAGGGGGAATCAACCTCAAAATAATCAATCATGGTTGGCCATAGATGCTCTAGAAATCCCAGGACGGGTACATAACCTCCCCTGACATCCGAAAAAATACTTCCCAAATTCGACCCTGAAACCTCCAGATTGCCTGGAGACCATATTAAAAGGTTAATAATAGCTATAAGACTAATGAACGTTGATGCAACACCCGCTGCCTCAGCAGGTTTTGTGTGACCTCCCGGTCTTAGGATCATTCCCGGATTCTTCCTCGAGACAAAGTGGCTCCCTCAGGTCCGTATCAGAATCCCAAGAATCTGATCCATAGGTCCTTCACGAAAACTCCACCGCCACAAGAAATGCACCAGGCATGAGTCTTCACCTCCACACGACTACCAGACATGACCGCGACCCTTTCCGAAAAAATATTTTGGGTTTCGCGATTTCGGGAGTTCTGATGTCGAGTTTCTTGACCCTTCGATTCCCTGAACTCCGAAATGCCAAAATGATGAAATTTCGGTCTATGCGATTGCGTCCTCTGTGACCACAGCCCAAATCTAAAGGTATGTCACGTTTCACGACTTCGAGACTTTCAATGTCAAGTGCCTGACTTCTTGTCCCCGGGATTGTCAAAATTCCGAATCCCGAACTGCCAAAATGTATGACCGTAGCCCCACTCCAACAATACGTCACTTTCAGGACTTCAGGGTTTCCAACGCCGAAGTGCCCAGTTTCTTGTCCTCAGGATGGCCGAAAAGCCGAATCCCGAAATGCTGAAATGGTTGACCCTGTTCCGTAGCCTAACACTATTCCTCCATTTGCTTTCGGGTTTTCACATTTTGGGACTTTGCAATCCCGACTACAACAAATTCCCGACCCTTCGAGCTCCTGGTATCCGAAATACCAAAGTACTGAACCCCGAAATGCTGGTCTTCCGCTCCAAACTGGGATCAACGACTCATAGCCTCTCCTGATCCGAAAGCTTGTGTCTTTTCAAGATTTCATGGGTCAAGAGTTCCGAACTCTTACCCTTTGCATTCCTGGTAGCCGAAATGTCTAATTCCTCCTTTCAGGAATTTCCCCGAAACCTCTATCTCTCGCCACGTGCCCTCCTGTTGGACGGTCACAATCCTTTCAGGATTTCATGGGTCAAGAGTCCCAACTCTTTCCCTTTGTATCTGCTGGTAGCCAAAATGCCGAAATAGGCCTTTCGTTCCCTTCTTCACATACGAGGGTTAAACCTCGTGCAACTTCTCCTGGATCCGATGGCTATCCGTCCATGCACCCAGATATGACGGCCCAGATCTCGTCCTCCTGCACACTCTCCTCCTACTTGCCTAGATGTAGATTCAACGGTCCAGATTCTCATCCTCTCCAGCTGATCTAACGACATCTATGCTCCCTCCTGAGCTTTTGTTTCTTCCTCAACTTGGAAGACTTCAAACGCTTCAAAGGTCTCAACCTTTTCTCCTGTTGTGAAGCCTGTATCCTTAGCTCCTGCATGCGTTCTAAAGACGTTTTCCCTCCTGAGATTTTCAAACTCTTACTCACCAAAGGGTGTCTCGACTTCTGCGATTCCTTGCATCTATGGCTTTGTGCGCAAAGAAAATGTTCCTCCCGAGCTTCTGAACTTGAGACAAGTTCAATCTGAGCACACTTCTTGCGCTATTCCTTTTGAGCTTAAGAACTCCAGACAATTTCTTATTCGCACACTCCTTGTGCTGCTGAGTTTTCGGATAACTCAATTCGAATTGTTTCTTGCAAATAAATGCTTCACACCCTCTTGGCGTTCTTCTGCTCGATGCACACCTTGCAGAGCCTCTGCACACAACTGTGCTATCCGTCCTGAGCTTATCCTGCTCGAACCTCTAAATGTCTCTGCCCCTTTCTCTCCTTGAAAGGATATAAGTGCCCTCTGGCAACTTATGCTCAAGCACTCCTTGCTAGGCCTGCAAGGTGTTCAGAAACCCTGTGAAGGTCTCCTCCTGTGACACTTCTCTTATCTCTAAACTCAGAATAGAGTTCCTTCTATGTACTCGCTCAATTCCCTCCCGACATAGCTCTACAAAACCTACAATGGTTTTGTCTTCTCAACGAACTCAAAATAGAGTTCTCTCTCAAATTGAATGAGGAATTTGATCAAATTGAGAAAAATCAATGAAAATGGACACATCATAAAAAATAAAGACATAATAGTATGCAAGGGATATGCCTAAGTGGAAGGATTTGACTTTGGAGAAACCTTTGCCCAAGTAGCAAGATTAGAAGCCATCATAATGTTTTTAGAATTTACATGTTTCAAGAACTTCAAAATCTATCAAATGGATGTCAAATCAACATTTCTGAATGGAACCTTATAGAAAGAAGTCTACATAGAACAACATGAATGGTTTAAGTTGACAGAAAAACTAGACTATGTATGCAAATTGAAGAAGGCTCTATATGGTAGTAAGCAAGCCTCTAGAGCATGGTTCTCAAGAATTGATCAATATCTACAAAAACAAGGATATAAGAGAGGAAATACTGATAGTAATATATATATATATATATATATATATATATATATATATATATATATATATATATATATATATATATATA
>ML796911.1:345839-364061 GCA_009831015.1 Picea engelmannii | reverse complement strand
TTTTTTCACATAAATGTAGAAATATTTTGAGATGTCTATGTTAGGTGAACTAACTTTCTTCTTAGGTTTACAAGTTACTCAAATATAAAAAGGCGTATTCATATGTGAAAGTAAAAATGTCAAAGAAATTCTCAAGAAATTCCAAATGGAAGACTGCAAACCAATGAACAGTCCTCTAGTCACAGGATGCAAACTGAGCTTAGAATATGATTCACCAAAAATAGACTAGACTATGTATAGATCCATGATTGGAAATTTTCTCTATTCAACATCAAGAAGACCTGGCATAATGCAAGTTATAGGACTAGTGGGAAGGTTTCAATCCACAACTAAAGAAACTAACTTAAAAGTAGTAGAAATGATATTTATATATCTACAAGATACATTAGACTTTGGATTATGGTATCCAAAAACAAAAGAGTTTACTTTGAATTCATATACTAATGCGAATTGGGAAGGTAGTATAGATGACAGGGAAATCACCAATGGAGGAGCATTTTTCCTAGGAAAGTGTCTAGTGGTATGGATAAGTAACAAACAAACATCTATATCACTATCCATAGCAGAAGAAAAATACATTGTTGATGCATCTTGTTGCACACAAGTAATCTGGATGAAACAAACTCTAGAATATTTACAAGTGAAATATGATGATCCAATCACTATCAATTGTGATAACAAAAGTGCTATAAGTATCTCTAAGAATCCTATAATGCACTCTAAAACCAAACATATCCCAATCAAATACCATTTCCTCATAGATCAGGTTACTCAAAAATTGGTGAAAGTGGAGTGTCTAGAAACAAAAGAACAAATTGCAGACATTTTTACAAAAACCTTACCTAGAAGCACGTTTGAAAATCTTAGATAGAAATTAGGAGTAATCTCCATCCCTAATTGAACTGTAAAATCTTCATTAGAAAAGGAAGCACAAAGAAATGGGAAGAATCGCCTCAGGGGGAGCATAATCTAAGGGGGAGAAAATAAAGATCCCTTCTATCATTGTTGTCAAAGGGGGAGGGAAAGCAATAAAATTCAAGCTATAAAAATAAAAAAGAGGAATAATAGAGTGAAAGACAATTTTACCGTGTTGTCATTAATGCCAAAGGGGGATATTGTTGGAACTTTGGTTTTCATTGATGTCAATAGTGTGCATGACACAAGTTCATAGAAATAGTATTGTATCGCGCAAAGATTGCGTAGGACACAAACTCAGAGAAATAACATTTCATCCCACATAGATTAGAGTGTTGGAAGTATAGTTGTCATTGATGTCAACAACGGATAGGACACAAGTTCATAGAAATATTGTTGCATCGTGCAGAGATCGCGTAGGACACAAACACATTAAAATAAAACTGCATCACGTAGAGATAGTGCAGGACATAAGCCCAGAGAAATAACACAGAGATCATGTAGGACACATGATGAGGAAGAAATAGTGCTACATTGAGCATAACACAATACCATGAGATATAACATTGCATCACACAGAGATCGCACAGGATGAAATCTCAGAAGAAATAGTGTTGCATCATGCAAATATCGAGTTGTTGAAAAATATGTCAATAGTGATAGATGTGCAATGCTTCATCCATCTACCCTATCGTGCACATCATGAAAGTAATATTAAAACCACATTGTTGAGTCCCCTACCACGTGCGACATGGAAGTAGTATTAAATCCACATCGTGACAACTCTTGAGACATGAAAGGCACATATTCATTGTGGCAAGTTTCAATACACTAAAGGTGCAGATCCAGTGCAACAAGTTTAGAGACACAAAATATGTAGCCTCAATGCGAAATTTTTTTAGACAGGAGAGGCACAACCTCATTATGACAAGTTTCAAGACATGAGAGGCACAACCCCATTCTGTAAAGTTTCAAGACAAAAGAGGTGAAACTTCATTACAAAAAGTTTTGAGACACGAGAAGCACAATCCCATCGCAACAGGTTCCAAGACAAAAAAGGAACAACCTCATTGCGACAAGTGTTAACGACATAATTGACGTAGCCCCATTACTACAAGTTTCGATATAGAAGAGGTGCAACCCATTGTGACAAGTTCTGAGACATGAAAGGAACTGCTCTAGTGCGACTAGTTTCAAGATAGGAAAGAAACAACCCCATTGAGACTTAAACCACGATTCTTTCCCTAAGTCAAATTCCCTAGAAATGGGTTGAAGGAAGCGACTAAGTTCCCAAGATAGTCAGGCATGGAAATAAATGATCAAGATTGAATCTTGATAATGATCCAACGATAACCGAGTTTTGAAAAAACTATAGGTCCGTGTAATGATGAAAGTGACAATCTTAGTCACTTCTTGAAGGGTTTATCAGATGAATCACTTCATAAGAAATATTGACATAAGAAACAAATAAACTTAAAAGGGATATGAAGTCAATTCATGTTAATTTAAAATAAAAGTTTATTGTTAATGAAGAGGCACATTTATTCATTGAAGAGACACAATGGTTCAATGATTTACATCATTTGGTAAGATATATAAACCCATCATAATGAATAATGAAGGGGTGACTCAGAAGATATCTAAGTATACCTGAATCAAATTCATCAGAATATATGAGAGTAAAAATAAAAAACCACACAGTGAGGGTGGAAGGGAGGAGCTCGGGAGGATTGTAGTCCTCTACAGGTTGAAACATGTACAACATGGAGTTTCAACTTCTTTTCAAGTTGGTTCTTGAAGAAAACAGGGGATTGGTGCCTTTTTTCAAGTTGGTTCTTGAATAATACAGGGGGTTGGAGCCTCCTTTCAAGTTGGCGCTTGAAAAATCATGGATTTGTAGCATCCTTGAGTAGGTGCTCAAAAAAGAAGGGGATTTGTGTCTCCAAGAGTTGGTGCTCTAAAGAGGATTGATTTCCTCCACAATCACATCTCATTCTTTATAAATTTTGTAATTATTGTTAATTATATTTATATAATTGATTTTAAGTACAAATCCATTGTTGATCTATTATGGTGATTAATAAAATAACAAACTAATTACTAATTGTTTAAAAAGTTAATATTGATTCACCCCCTCCCCCTCTCAGTATTTCCAACAAAGGACATGTTAGTAAATATTCCCTATGCACTTGGAATTTAAATAAATTGAACCTTCATAATGTACTATTCATAATGTTCATGTATATCAAAGTGCATTTAAAGAAACACATGTATAGGAGATACAATCTAGAGAAGGTCGATGGAAACATTTGGTTGCTAAACTTAAAGAATATGACTTGGACATTAACTATGTAGAAACTGTCAGGTGACAAGGAATGTAAGTTTATGACTAGTATGGAAGCTATAGACATCTGCCATGCACATCATGTACTCAGTCAAGATGCAAACACATAAAAAAAAAACTCATCATTAAAGGCCTCTTTAATTAGCATTTTTAAAACTTCCCCGGATTATTTCTCTATTATCTTATCTCTGCATATGACACATGTGTATTCTTTTCAATTCATGTCCTCTGTAGATCCAATAATTTTGCAACACTGATTTAGACAAACCATGTAATTTTCACTAAAATGGAATATTTTATGACAAGTTGATTTGCTCCGACTTATGAAGAAATCATGGCGATCATGAATAATGAAAAGTAAATGTCTTATTGTTCTATGATATAATTAATGGTTTCTAACTATTATTACACATCTTCCAAAACTAGTTCATATGTGTGGAAATGATATTCTAGTAAATATGCATCATGCGGTTAGATTTAAATAAAATTGACCTTGGTAATACATTATTTCTAACCGTCACCTATGCGAGGTTGATTTAAAAAACAATCATATGGGGAATAGAAGAAGAACCCAACTTTTTTGTGGTCATACTTTCAATTCACTATCCAAAAAGAATTATAATTTCCACTGGTCTACGTCATGCAAGTGGTTCTTGAAGAAGAGTGTTGAAAAAATTAAAATAGATAAACTATAGACCACAGGGGTTTTCAATGTTGGTTGTGTGCCTGACATTTTCGACTACAAGGAACTTGTATCCTAGTGTGATCGAAGGTTCGATTCCAAGACAAGAAGGATTAAGGTCACAACAAAAGGAAAGAATCCAATGATACTTACTCCCAAGGTGTTCAAGGAAATTTTTCATCTTCCTACTGCAAATAAAATTCTCAATGTTGCAGAATCATACATGTTTTGAGTGTCTCAAGAAGGTGGTGCCAATATTTTGAGAGAATTTCTACTACCTTCTGCAAACATTTCGACTGACCTTTCGATAATTGACATAACTTGGATATAAGAGCCATATTAGTACTTTTAATGGTTGTTAGCGCATGTACTTGGGTGGTAGTTGACTTCACACATACCCAGGTCAACACTTTATGCACTGTACTTTACCTTCCAGAGGGATTCCATGTTTGAATGGGAACATGTGATATCAGATGAACTTTATTTTCAATTGAGCAATTACTTAAGCACTCAAATTTTTTGTATGACTGCATATATGGTGTTTGCAATTGTCTATTACAATGTATTTCATAGTCTCCCTTTTAAAGAAAACGTAAATTCAAGCATAGTTACCAACTTAACGAGAACTCTACATAGTTCTCGTTTTTTGGGGGGTCCTATTTTTTACCCCATTTTTAAAAATGGTGCTACCAGTGGAAACCCCCCTCCGTTTTTAGGTGGTTTTTTGATATTTTAAATTTTTCGATCCACAATGTTTCCATATTATTTTTTTAAATGCTTATTTTTCATCTATTTTCAAAATTTTCTATTTTTTTATTATTCAACGGCGTTTTTAGTCATTTTTCATGCTTCTTTCAATCTTAAAAATATTTTTTACCATTAACTTTTTTGAAGTTATGATTTTTCATATAATTGTGTCTCCTTAATTAATTTATTGTTACATACTTTTTAAATATGGTGGAAAACATTTTTTTTTAACACATTGTTTACCTTTACTTCAATACATAGAAAAACATTGTAGTTAAATAACACTATTTTTGAATATTTAGAAAAAAAATATACATTTTATAGCCATATATAATAAAAAACCTATACATTTTGGTACCTATTCCTTTAAAATAGCATGCCAAATAAAGCATTTTTTATGGACATAATTGAACAAAAAAAGTCAAAATTTTATAAAAAATTATCATTTTCTTGCATATTTTTATATATTTGAAGTAAAAAAATGACAACATTTAATACAATTTTTCAATGTATAGTGATTCACATACAAATAAAATGAAAAAGAAAACAATTAAAAGATTCATCACAAAACAACAATAAATTCATTTTCATTCTTATTTTAAAATCTGAAAGTCAAAACATTACAGTTATAACTCATAAAAAATTTGCAAAATTGAGCATCGTCTTCAAGGGAATCTTAAAAATAATCAACAATATCATATATCCCAAATTCATCATTCTCAACAAAAACATTATGTTATTGCAAGATTTGCCTCACCTTATGCAATCTTGCACATAGGGCCTTTTTCCATGTCCCTATGCAGACTTGAAGTCCCTTTTTGCAAATCCCAGAGCTAAAAAAATGTTTTTTCCACATATATGCACCCTGCCTATATTACAACATGTGTATACACAAGTTGCACCAATACAACCCGTGTACATTAGGATTCGTTCCCAAAATTAAAATTTTTTGTCGAGTTTCCATGTCATGTCACGAGATCTATGATCCTTGGCCTTCCATATATTGGAAACGTTCCGACTTGACCCTTCAGTTCTACTTGAAGGCTATAAATGGGCCAAATCCGAGCTATGGAAAAGAGGAGAATAATTCAACTTTGAGAGAAAAGTTAGTCCGGAGAAATTATTCACTTTACATTGAGTCTGCATCCCTTTGTCCTTTAATTCTGAACACATTGTTCAACCCCCAAGCTCTTCCCTTATTGATTGAGAACCTCATTGTCTCTCTTATATGAGCTTTCCTTTGGTGGAGGATTGAAGTGGTGGATGCCCAGTTGGAAGGAACTTGGTTTCTCGGTTCCAAACCGTTTCGACACGGAAGTTTGTAACTCATTCACTTCTGATGATTACATCTTAATAGAAATACTCTTTTCTCGTCCAATTAATATCTTGCGAATATTTGAATAGTTATTCCATGGGTGTATATGTTATGAATATTTATAGATTATGTTATTGAATGTGATAACATTATATATTATCACCATATGCTTGCATTTCTTGGTTTTTGAGGATTAGTTGCAGGTATATTTCTTTGGCTCAAGTGCTCAATGATGGACTTCATCGAAGGTCTAGGCGAGGTAGGCCTTTTATCTTGTCTTGTTAACATATTTGTTATATATCATACTTGATATTAGAGTTGATTTCTGCAGTCATTTCCATATTTTGTGGTTTACCCCTAGCCATAGAGAGATTTTCCTCGTAACAGAATTGGCGACCATATTGGGGATTGAATCTTCTTTTTCAGGGTTTGGAGTGTTTTAATCCTTAGATTGATCTCATTTGTATTGAGTTTCTTGTCGTATGATTGCTTGACAACCTCTGTTCACTTTGAGTCTAATTTTCTTAGCCTTCTCCTTATCCTAGCTTTGATTTGACACATATACCCGGGTTTTTTCCTGACAATCACGTACATACACTTGTTGCCCTTCTGCAATATGCGTACATTCATGTTTTTCCCTTGAATAGTCGCATACATCAACCTTTGTTTCTTGGTTGTTGGGTTTGATGGTTGCTGGGTAGGTTTTGATGATTGCTGAGTCTTCTTCAGTCTCTTTGGTGACTGTTAAGTATCCATGGAGTGACAAGAAACCTGTCATTGGTTGGATTTTTTGGGCGGTGCATTTCTCATCATATTTTTCATTTGATTGTCCTTGCATCTTGGGTTGGGTGTTTTTCTCTTTGATATCCTACTTGGTTTTTCTATGTTTACACACAATAGAGTATTCATATCAAGATCTTGTTCAGTCCTTGCATTTTCATTCTCTTATATTGAAAATACAAAAATATTAGTCATTTTACATTGATTGAAATTTTGATCTTTTGAGTATTTTTCATTTATCTTAGTGCATGTAAAGAAATATTTAATTTCATTTAAGAATTGCATATATGAATTGAGAATTGCATTTTGAAAAGCATATCATTTATTTGAAATTGAAGTTAGGACTTTGCATTGTATTCATATTCATTTATTTTACTGCTGAGTCATAACATCACTAGTTTCACGACCACACCTTTTGAGTAAGCAAGGCCATTAAAAGTAACACTATAATTTAAAATTGATTAGTAACAATTTTATTTTCTAGGGTGCACAAACTAGCTTAGGATTTAGAGCCTTGGAATATGATTTTGTGAGTAAAATTCTCCAAGGCTATTAAATCAACATATGTGTCTAACTAAGGGAGTGGAGAAATCCATTGTATAATCGGTAATATCAGGAGGCTCTGCTTACACTGGATTTAAGCACGAAGTCATGTGAGGTTGGTTGAAGGGATATCCCCCCGATACCTTCTTAGCATCGGATATATTTTTGGGGATCTATTCATATATGGGGATATTGCCAGTGCCCTTACCACTGTGAGAGGCAATGCTTTCAAGATTTAGGGCTTTTCTACCCTGCTCATACAGTGGAATTGACTAATGTCTGTTCTCCTGTGCATCGGTTATACCGTGGTTGCTTAGTTTCTTGAATTAGGTACCACATAGGTTACTTGCAGGGGTTATTCTGCAAGTACACTGGGTCAGATAAGGGTTGGACAACACACAACCTTTATGGAGGATTACCTCTCTATGGGGATCTTACCAACTAGTTGTTAAGCCCACGAGGGACCTTATAATCGATTATGTTACCTCTGATATTTAGTAGAAGAGTCGCAGGCCCCTCTTGGGTGAGGCTTACCTACTTTAGAGAGGGAGGACCCTTTCAACCACTTTATCCTGTTTGTGTGCATATTGGTCATTTGATTATTTTTGGAGTGCTCTTTGATTACTAGTTGGCCTTAGGATTTGTTTTTTATATCTCGAGTCTTGAGTCATCGTGGATATAGACCATCTTCCCCGAGGTCTCGTCGTTTGTTACAATTACCATCGCATTTTTATTCTTTGAATTCTAAAAGGCATAGAGTTATTAAACGTGGTACACACACCTCCAATTATCAGACTTATGATCATACAAGGATGAGTACTGAACCAAGTAATCAAGATACTGGGAGCCCTTTGACTCCCACACCTACTATAGTTAACGGTACCCCTTCGACACCTTCAACCAAAATGGTTGTAGTGCCAGAGGAATATATCATCATTGTTTCTCGTCCTATAGTGAATAATCAACCTATATCCATGAACCCTTTTGGGGCTATTGGTCACTCGTTGGGCTATAATGTCCATTCCATCCCTATGGACTCTAGTCCTTTTTCCTATGGTATGACGAATTTTACATCACAATTTTCAAACTCCATCCCAGCAGTTGGCACTAATGATAGCTTTGGACTTGGGGGAACTGCTCCTCCTTAAACTCCATTCTCATTTGGTGGCACTCATGTCCCTCAAACAAATCCTACCATGGGAGGAATTCCTCCTTTTAACCCCGAGTATAATCTTGTTTCTTGTGGATGGAGTAACCAACCTGGCAGACAAGATTCTTCTCACGTTCCATCCTTTACATCCAAGTCTTCATTTTTTATTATGACCAACACATTTGGAATTCCGAATACACATTTATCTTTTGAATTCACACTCGAAGGAGGTCAACTTAACACCTTGGGAAACCCCCAACCCGGGTCCACTCTGGCTGGGGGAAGTTTTTATAACCCTCATGAGAACATTCCTACTGGAATGGTACCCAACTAACCCCTTATGAATCATCCTGGAGGAGGTTCTTACAATCCTGGAAAGGGCCATGGCGCTTAGCAGAACCCTGGACGAGCTGCGATTCCCTAACCACAACCTTTCCAAGGAGCTTGGGGCTAGATGTCGCAACCCTGTCTCCCTTTTATGGCCATGCTCAATATTCCATACTTGTATAAGTTGATGAATGATCTTGTGTGTCATGATCCTACATGCCTCCCCGTTCCCACCAAGATTCCTTCGAATATTCCAAAATTTGAAGGCAAGAATGGTGAGGTTCCTAGTGATAACGTTGCTACTTTTCACCTTTGGTGCTCTTCAAATTCCCTTGAAAATGATTCTATTTGGTTAATATTGTTTCAATGCACCCTCATGGGGGTTGTCATGAAATGGTATATCGATCTACCTAGGGGGCATACATAACCTTTAGTAAGATGGTCTTAGTCTTCCAATTGTCGGTTCGTTATGACGTTGGCTTAGAAATTTTGTCGACCTTATGCCAGGACAAAGCCACTCATATCTTGGATCAAATCTAGGAGTGGCATAGATGAAAGAGGTTGATCAAGACACACATACCCCCAGAATTGCTGCTAGAGTGGTTCCTTAAGTCTCTACAGCCTTATATTTCAAAGGATGTTTCTACAACCAAGGTTACATCTGAGGAAGAAGCCATTTTCAAATCCCAATAGTTAGATCTTATATATGCTCATCCTGGGATGTTATATGAGATTCTTCAAGATGCACCAAGGTCAAACTATGACCCTAGACAAAATCTCGGGCCTCATGCCGATGGCATTGTGGGCTCTGCCAATGTGAAATTCGCAGACTCGGTGACAAGCCATTTGAAAGAGTTGTCTCTAAACCAGTCTATAGGAGGGCCAAGTTCATCTGTGTCTTCCAATCCCACTCAGTCGTCAGATGTAAATTCCATGCAATCGTCGACCAACCCAAATGGTAACCAACAACCAGGCGAGAATAAGAGGAAAGGACGTAATAATAATCGTAAGGGTGGGAAGAATAATAATAAACCCAAGGACAATGGTAATAATGAGAAGACATTTAATAATGCTGGTGAGTGCAAGAAATAAAGGTGGAAGGTGAAGTTTCCCTGTAAGATTTGTACAAACTATCACCTTAACCATTTATGCCCCAAACTTGTGGAAGATGTGATTATTTTATCTCTACCACCCGTTGTGTTGATGAATCCTTTTCCACATAAACAACACATGACCTCGAGCTCCTCAAATGCTGAAAATGTGGTGAGTGGGAGTCAAAAACCACCGACACAAGACGATGACCATTTATGCATAAATATGGTCAAAATTGAGGTTAATGTAGCCACTCGATCTCACGATTACAGTTCTCCACAAACTGTACCTAGTCCAGAGTCTCCTCCTCCTTTGGAGATGCCCCTATAGATTAAAAAACTAGAGTCATCACATCATATTACGAAAGGAGTACTCAAGTTCGCTACCCATGATCCTAATTCTAGAGCTGCCCATAATTACTCTATTGTTGACGACCTGGGTCAAACCCCTTATGCGATGTCAGCTCTGGAGGTACTCCATATGTGTCCTTCACATAGGAATTCCTTGCTATCTACGTTAGGATCTCTAGATATTTATGGCTCGAAAGTTATCAAGTTTGACGTCATAGATGTGAAGCCTCGCTTTCCTTACCATGTGGCATTCCAAATCCACGTGGGTTACTCGAAATATACCATCAAGCATATTGTTGTTGATGAAGGCACTACAACATGTGTGATGCCCCTGGTCTGTTGGAAAACTCTCGACTCTCCAACTCTTTCTCATTCTCCAACCATGTTGACTACTTTTGACGGTCATTCCTTCTTCCCTCACTGTATTCTTCCTTCCTTCCCGGTCTATTTAGGAGGTAATATGGTAGAGGTGGATGTCGAGGTGGTCGATGTGCCCCTTGATTATAACTTTTTACTAGGACACAATTGGACTTACGCTATGACTGCAATTATATCATCTGTTTTCCGTACTCTTTGTTTTCCTGACAATGGGAAGATTACGACGATATATCAGGTTTCCTTTGCATATGCTAGTCCCAATGCATCTATTAGACTGTCGATCCCCATGGTCGACAATTCTCAACCAACAACTGAAAATATCGATATCGGAATGTATTCATCCCTTATGGGTACCTTCGAATTCATGGCACCGATTCACCATATTTATGCCATGTCCAATAGGCCCATTTCGTTAGAGAGGTTCGTTCCTTTTCGCACTTCCTATTTTAACGATCCATGGCCATACTAGAATGGCCATGCCACTATTGGTAGCAGATATAGCATATCAAGTTGTTCTTGACTCTTCCGCCGATCCATATCTTGTTACCTCGCAGATGGACAAGGAGGATCATGTTCTTGATCCCATGTGGGCCACTTCGTCATATTTTTCACATCACTGCCTCGATGAGAATTTTCCTTCGGATGAAGCTATCATTGAGGCCATGAATGGTTCTAAAAAAACTTGGGATGATATGCGTCATCGCTCTTATTTTCTCCTAGAGCTTTCTAGAATTAAATAAGATGACTTTAGATATACTTTGAGCGAGATAGTTGGTCACACCATAGTTCCACTTGATATGCACGATAGTTATGCCAAAGGAAACATGGTGAGTATCTCCCCTACCGTCATGATCGAATTATTTTGTACACCTGGCAAGATTGAAAATGTACACATCAGTGTGGATTGTTCGCCAGAATAAATCTTAATCTACACCAAACTCTTCAAGGAATTTCGAGATGTATTCACTTCGTCATATGAAGAGATTCCAGGAATCAACCCTCGAATTTTCGAGCATGAGATTAAAACTTACCCAAATTCTAATCTTGGTCGACAACATCTTAGAGCTGTCAATCCCCATAAGGCCCCTCACTAATACATTTGGGTCAAATTTCGACGACGTGTTCGACGCAATTGCCACATTATATTTTCGGGAGAAAGACAAACAATGAACCCCCTCAAACGTCGTTTCACATGACGTCATTTTTACGATGCCATAATATCGTATCTATTGCGGCATTTCATGTGGATACGTGTCATCTCGAATTTGGCTATCCAAACCCCATATAGTCGTCGCTACAGTGGCGTCAGAGACATCGGAATTACAACGCCCCATTTCGTCGGTCTCTACTAAATGGATGCTATGGGAGCGACATTACCATATGTCGCAATTCCAACTTATAGTAATGTCTCTCAACCAAGGACTAGCTATATATCTCTGGCATGTGTTCCATGGGATCGACATTACTTTACGTTGCAATTCCGACTTATAGTAACGTCGCTCAATCGACGAAAAGCTATATATCTTCGTTGTATGTTCCATGGGAGAAACGTTACCATACGTCGCAATGTCGACGTATGGTAACGTCACTCAACAAAGTACCATATATATATCTACGACGTATGTTCCATTGGAGAAAAATTACCATACATTGCAATTCCGACGTCATGTAGGTATTTAAAAAAATGTCAATTTATTTTTATTTTTTTGATATTTTGATATTTTGCTACTAGAAATTTTTAAAATGAAGTAATTCCCTTGTATCATCCTAATAAGGGTATATAGTGAATAACCTATTTAGTGATACTAATAAAAATAGATGTAATCATTGAATATGGAATAATGCATATGATAAGCCCATACATGTGTTATGTTACCCTTGTTATATCGTCTTAATGAACAAGATAATACTTATACCATTATCTCTACTAGTTACCTATGATAAGGTAATAAAACCCATATATATACTTTTCACCTATCTAATTACTTGATATAAGCTCATAAGTTTCCATGGTCTTACTTCACAAATTTCATATCATAACAATGTGATAAGCTTATATGTGGTGTTGAGCTTAACCCTATGTGTTTATCCGTAATCAATTACACACGTTAATAGTAATCCTTATACTGTACTTAAGCTAGGAATCATAGTAATCAATATGAGCATGTGATATGTATTGGTATACACAACCTATACGTTGAATATGATAGTAAGAACTTCTTATTACAATAGCTTAGTTATGGTTATTACTATGGAGATTACACTCTTCTATGTATTATAGTTGTACCAATATTAGGTAATTACAGTGAAAGCCGTGTAATACAATCTGACCTATATGAATAATTACACATAATACCTAAGGTTCAACACATCACTTACAACTTACATTGGTTCCATATCAGTTATATATGACATTCTCATTTCACATAATCTATGCCCTTTATATATACATTTAATGATCTATCCCTATTCAAGAAGATGGAACTCATACTGCAGTGATCATACCATATTCATACCTATCAACTTATGGTAATAGAAGTGATTCCTGGGATTTACTTTTGTTTCTACATATGAAATACAAGGAGATTTGTACACATATGATGTAAGATTATTTCCAGTCACATATATGTGGTAATGTGAATGCCCCTTTATTCCATATTCATTTCACTCATTGGGTACATACATGATAGAATAGGAGTAGATAAGGTTATATAGGTTTTACTAGTCCATGCATAAGTAATGGTTACCTTATTATCATAATCTCTTACATGTTATAGTTATAAGGGTAATGATACTTTCATAGATAAAGAATGGTCTTGTGTTACTGACCATATAAACAGGTTCATCATAAGCAATGGAAATCATAAATATAAGTATGTAATCATACCAGTAGAAGCATAGTTAAACAAAGTAGATCAATACTTATTAGTCACGTTAAAGATTTATTTGAATAACAATACTTGTCTGAATTAGAAACGTCATGTTAGTCTGAATTGAACACACAATATCCATAATCAATGTGATTAGTTTCAATATGGATTAGCTTATAGTTAATGTTTGATGTCATTGCCTCAACAAGATTGGTATAATACAAGTAATAAGCTAGTTAGTATTAATCTTCATACCGCATCTTCCTAATAGTGATACCACTCTAATCATACAAAATCTTAATAGTGAGTTATATAAGCTGTAGATACGAGTTATGCTTTGAGTGCCATATCACATAGTTTCCATAACAAGAGCTTAGTAATAGAGAGCTTAGTATGATTCCAGGCATTGTGTTGTTTAGTGATGTTTGGTATAGGCTAAGAATAGAAATAAGAATGGTAACAAGAAGGTGTGTAGAGGCTTCCTAGAGTAGTGTTCCCTTGGTCAAAGTCATAGGAAAATTGTTTGAATTAGGGAAAAATAGAAACAAATAATGCCTTTTTATTTTTCTGTTCACAAGATTAGTATATATGAGAAAATAAATAAACATATCTAAATTAAACTATGAGTATAAACAAAATTTTTGAGTCAAAATAAAAACCTCAAGCTTACCTCCTGATATAAGAAAGATGTACCTGCCACATGTGTGGACGAAAACCTTTATAATATGCTCAGAAATAGTTTTAGGTTCATGGATCAAACCTATGGGGTTTTATCTTTGTCATAAGGACTTAGAAACAAATTTTCCAAGGTATATACCATCACAAGACAACTGCATAAAGTACTCCATAAGAAGGGACAACAAGGTATTGACCATAGCTGATAAAACAAAACCAGGTACCCCACAAGAAGGGACAACAAGAACTCCAAAAACTGAGACAACAAAATTATCCACATTAAACAAGTAAACCCTCCATAACAAACAATCCATATCAAACCCTCCATAACTGAAAAAAAGGAAACAATGGATAAACACTCCAACCAATACCAATACCCAACCAATACCAAGACCAATACAAAACTCAGATCTGAAACTGTTACACCAAATGGGGAGGATGCACCAACAAACCCAGATATGAAACTGTTACATCAAATGGAGAGGTTGCACCAACAAAAATCATATCTAAAACTGTTACATCAAATAGAGAGGACGCACCAACAAACAAAACTCAGATCTAAAACTGTTACATCAAATGAAGAGGCTGCACCAACGAAACAAAACTCAGATCTGAAAAGATAGTCCAAAAAGGAGGCCACACCATCATCAAGAGAGAACAACTAAGGTAGCCACAACAAATAGGAGAGTGAGGAGTGAGTGAGTGTGAGTGTAATAGAATGCTAGAGGGCAGGGTCTTATTTATAGTTAGGGAGAGGGGTTACGGAAATTTAAAATTATAATTAAATATTGACATTTAATTAATATAAATATTAATTAAAATGTCAATTAATATTAATATTAATTATAAAAACCCTAAAAACAAATAAAACCCCAATCACATAAATAAAACCTAAATCACATAAAACAACAAGGGGGTATCTTTTAAGACAAAGTCAAGGGGGGGTCCATAATGGAAAAACATGTCCACATGAGTCTCATAAATGACCTATAAAATTTATCATCACTGCATAAGGAGTCCATCAACAATGTGGTCATGTCCATATTCATAGGCACTCCTAAGTATCATGGACCATCTCGAGAGAGAGGAAGAGGATCACACATCAACACATCTTGGTATTACACCAAGATCTACCTGGTCAAAGACCAGGTTTTCCCAGAACACATCCGAGGGCCCTAGAACACATATATGGTCTTATCCACCAAGGTACAATACCAAGGATCAACCCATGCATTAGGAAAGGGTTCCCTGGAACACATCCAAGGGCCCTATAACACATCTAGGGACTTCTATCAACCACCAAGGAACACATCCAGGGATCAATCCAAGTACTGAGCAAGGATTCCCAGGAACACATCCAGGGTCCCTAGACACATATAGGGACTTATATAAACCACCAAGGAACATATCCAAGGATCAATCCAAGCACTGAGCAACTATGATCCCTTAGGAACCTACCATTTGGATGACATTTGCTTCTTAAAAGGAAGTGAGAAGATGCCTAAAGTTACCAATTATGGATAATCAAATTTGGGTTTCTCCCAAAGATAGTTTGCTAAAGACTGGTTCACACTTCTCATTATATAATTCAATACATATTGATGCCTTTTTATACAATAAGGATGTTAAGGAAAGTGTTTTTTAGCCTAAGATTGTTTCGGTGGAAGCTCTAATTTTTGCAACCCCCTCATAACCCAAAAACTCACTCCCTTTGACCTAAGTTGTCCTCTAGTTTATGATGGTTATATTGAGTCTTGCACTAAAGAGAGGAGATGTTATAACCATGTTATTTTAATTGAGATAGACAAACATACTACTTAGCTTCCATCTTGTACAAAAGGAGTAAAATTGCATCGTTGCGTAAAGGAGGACTGTTTGGAGGTAGAGATATAGTGAGATTGCAATGAACCATTTGGAGGCCCACATATCATGAGATTGCAGTACACCCAAGTTGAAATGATTGTTTGAGGTGGAAAGATGTGAGATAACAGTGCACCCTTTGGAGTGTCATATTAGATTAGATTATGATTAGGGTTATATTCTATATTTTATGGGAAGGAGTGGAGATCAAAAAATGAACTGCAAAGAGAACATCATTTTCATTCATTTTTCATTTGACCAAACTATTCAGGTATAAACTCAAAGAAAAATAGTTTAAAGCAATTTTGGAGAGTTGGGGATTAAGGTGTCCAAAATGAACAAAAGCGATCTTTACCAGGTGGCGTGTATCATGTTCAAGTACATCCAAAATTCCTCCATTCTAATGCAACTTCCCACACATGGGAATTTGGAGATATTTCGAAATTGCTTGATAATGTAGTTGAATATTTTCAAAATGGTGCAACTTTTGTCATTGTGGACAAAATTCAAAACCCTAGGGACAATAGTCCAACTATTCGTTTCCAATATAATGGAGGTGGAATGGATCTCGATTGCATGTGGAAATGTATGAGCTTGGGTTACTAAGTGAAAACTAATATCACAACTATAGGACGATATGGAAATGGATTCAATACACGTACGATGAGATTAGGTGAAAATGTGATTGTTTTCAGTCGCTTTTGTCATGGAAGCCCTTCTACATAGAGTATTGGGATCCTTTCTTACACATTTTTGAGGATAAATATTCACAGCTATTAAGGAATTCAGTTCTTTATGAGCATCAAATTGTATATTCCCATCAATAGAGTCCAAAAGAACTCTAGAAAATAATTAGAAACAAAAATTACATGAAGAGAAGATAAGATGTCCTCAACTTGCGATCTCTCTCCTCCATTGTGCCCTCTGTGGTGTTGAATAAACATTTCCATTAATACAAAGGTGAGGAAAGTTTTAAGTACCCCACAATCCCAACAATGTACACGGGTGGTTGGGTATGTTACAATTGGTATCATAGTCAATATTACAACACAAGGGGTTGTATGGGATCAAGGGAAATGAATGACAATGATTTTGGTGTTTATCATTTGAAAAAGAATAAGAAAAAAACATGTTGAAATCCTTTCCACCTCAAAAGGTCATTTCAACTCGGGTGTACTGCAATCTCATGATGTCTGGGCCTCCAAACAGTTCATTGCAATCTCACTATCCCTCTGCCCCCAAACCATCCTTTCAATTTGGGTGCACTGAAATCTCATAATATCTAAACCTCCAAATGATCATAATGTTCATTTCACCAGACCCAGAGCTTGATGTAGACTATTACCTAGACTGCCACATAGAGATAGATATAGATTTAGACGTTGACCTAGAGATTGATGTATACCATGACATAGATCCCCCTAGCTCCATATAAGACTAGGCATAACTTATACTCAATCCTTAACCCTATATTAATTCGAGCCATGAGAAAGTTGGAATATATTAATTTTTATTTCTATGGAAAGATAATAGAGGAAGGATTGATCTAAAGTGTTTCTCTCAAACAAAGATACTTCATGTTGAAAAATGACTAGCAAATTATAATTAAATTTAAAAATTGGCACCTCTTCAAAATATGTGATTTGGAGTTGGATCCAGAACTTTATACCATGATTTCACTACATCCACACCTCCAAACGGTCATGTGTCAATTTCATTGAATCCATCATTGTCTTGTGACTATTTCTCTGTCTCCCACTCACTCTCTACATAATTGAGAGTGAATGGGTGAAAAATAAATAGTGATTTGGCAATGATAGATTGAATGAAAGGGACATGTGACCTTTCAGAGGTGTGGATGTAGTGAAATCATGGTAAAACGTTTGGGAGGGTAGGAATTATTTATGATTATTACGATATTTTATCTTCATAAGGTGAAGTAGATGTGTAATAAGGGGAGAGGGAGAGAAGGGGAGGGAGGAAGGGATCCAACAAGCATCATAATTTTAATTTTTAATGGAACCAATAACATGCACCTCATTTTTTAATATTTATTATCTCCATTTCCATTGTTGTGTCGGCTAGCCCCCCTATGTTTGGGGTTTGGGGGCTAGAGGGGGAGAGAGAGAGAGAGGGAGAGGGGGGAGTTAAAGAGATATAGGGAGGTAGAGAAAGGTAAAGAGAGAGAGAGGGA
>ML796911.1:283899-299336 GCA_009831015.1 Picea engelmannii | reverse complement strand
GCTTCAATGCTCATCCAACTGTCAATCGCCTCCATGAGCATCTTCATCCCTCTTCAAGATTCCCAGAGACTCTTCATCTCCTCTATCAACCACCCCAAAGTGTCTTCGAGTCCTCTGGCAGAAACCATCAGTGGTTTCTGGCAGTTACACTGTGACATGCAACAATAGCCCTTCGATCTCCTTTAGTTTCATCTGCATCGTTGGATTAGCTCTGAAGGATATTGTCGTGATTTAAGCATTTCACACTTTCACAATTCAGAGATTCTGCGATGAGGCATCTTGACTCTTCATGTTGTGAGCTATGAAAAGGAGCTTGGTTTCTCTATCTCCCTCCTCTACGTGACCATAGGTGGTGACCACCGGTTACAGCGACATTTCACCTTTTCGGTATTTCAGCATTCGTACCAGACGCGATCCCCAAAATTCTGAGGCGGAGCTTATCTGCACTAGGTCCTTCCTCCACGTGACCACATGCGATGACCATTGTCTGCGCTAAAATGCGATGCAACCTCATGATCTTCATCGACCCTAATCGACGGTCCACGATCTCAATGAATCAACGGTCCAAATATTTTCGCGATATCGCATCTCGTTGTTCTTTAGATGGAGGCTCTCGTCACTCCAAGTTGCGATAGGCAAAATTCCGAGATGGAGCTCAGATCAATGGTCCACGTTCTAGGTGATCTGACGGTCCTGATATTTTCGTGATATCACATCTCATGGTTCCTTAGATGGAGGCTCTTGTCACTCCAAGTCGCGATAGGAGAAACTCCGAGATGGAGCTCAGATCGATGGTCCACGTTCTAGGTGATCTGACGGTCCTGATCTTTTTGTGATCTCGCATATCGCGGCTCCTTATATGTGGGTTCTTGTCACTCCAAGTCACGATAGGTGAAGCTCCGAGATGGAGCTTAGATCAATGGTCCATAACCCTTGGTGATCTGACGGTCCAGATCTTATCCTGAGTTCGCATCTCGCGATTCATGTGATGGAGATTCTCGTCACTCCAAGTCGTGATACGTGAAACTCCGAGATGGAGCTTTGACATGCTCTAATCTTTTACCACGCGTCCCTCTTCGATCAACGGTCAAGATTTTATCGGGACTTCGCAACTCCACGAGCCTTCATTGTGCCTGATCAACGGTCCATATTTGGCCTCGATCTAATGGTTGAGATTATTTCACGATTTCACATATCGCAAATTCGAGAAGTTAGGGAACCCCGTTCCTTTGAATTTCAAGTCAGCGACATGACGATCTTCCACCACGCATCCTCTTGATCAACGGTCCACGACTGGCCCCGATGGACGACCAGGATTCCTTCACAGTTTTGGGGAGTTGGATGACTCTTGGACTTATCCACCTTGCAGCTTCACCATATCTAACGGCTATTGAGCCTTCATAGATACCCCAGATCCTACGGCCCAGATCTTCTCGCAATTTCGCCACTTCGCGATTTCGTTGTTTCGCGATTTTGTCCACCTTCACGATTTCGTCGCTTCGCGATTTCATCCACCTTCGTGATTTTGCCGCTTCGTGATTTCATCCACCTCGAGATTTCGTCACTTCGCGATTTCGCCACTTCGGTAGTGAAGTGTTTCAACACTTTAACTCCCAGTATCCAAAATTCTAAAATGGAGTTTACTCTTCCATTATCATTGTGCTATTGATCATGTTGATCTTTGCCATCGTTGTTCTTGTCATCAATGACAAGCTTACTCCCAACTGTAAACCTTCCAACAAACCCAACAAGATAATGGTGGTGTTGGATTGATGCCAATGTGGCATCATTAGGTATATTTTTGGGTGGTATAACAATGTTTCTACACAACTAATCTTTGGAGGTGAATTTTGATTTCTTGGGATTAGTTAAATTATTCCATTGGTGCTTGACATTTATTTGTTGAGAAAAACTAGTGCAAATCAGAGAAGGAAATTTAGATCACCCTATATATTTTGCAACTAATAATATTTCACAAGTTGAGCACAACTACATCACCATATAGCGTGAAGGAATTTCCATGGTTCATTCTCTATAGAAGTTAAGACACTACCTTCTAGGAGGATGCTTTAATTACTTTTATACAAATCAATTTGCATTGAAATATTTGGTATATAAGCTTGTTCTAGAGGGTTATATTTGTAGGTGGTTGCTCTTCTTTCAATAATTCTCCTTTGAATTTGTGGTTAAACCTAGTAAACATATTGTAAGGATTGATCCCCTCTTTAGGCTCGAGTCAAGAGAACTAGGTGGTGCATTAGATGATAACGTTCCAAATACAAACCATTAAAAGTAGAGGTTATCTTGAACTATAAAGAGGAGACAGATTTGTTTCTAACTACTAGTGTTTCTCCTGAAGATTATTCCACAACTCAAAATCATTGATTATTGGTTAGAGCTGCAGATTATCAATTAATCGCAGAACAATTATTAAAATTTGGGATTGATGGTATTATTTAGATATGTGTGATGGATCATTAAAGGAATTATATTCTATGGGAATTTCATCAAGGAGTTGCAAGAGGGAATGTTGGAGGAAAAGTAATAGATCACAAGATTTTCCAAGCTAATCTTAGGTGGCCAACCATATTTAAGGGCTCCAAGGAGTATGCTAGAACTTATGATGTATATCGAAAAGTAGGTAAACCTTATAGGAGAGATTAACTACCCTTGAATTCAGTAAGGGATCTACAACCTTTTGAGAAATGAGATATTGACTTTGTGGGATATATTAAACTTCCTACTCTCCAATTCTAAATCTTGATATATCATTAATACAACTGATTATCTCACTAAATGGGAAAAAGTTGCACCTACATAGGATTTTATGATTGATAATGTAGCCAAATTTATTTTTGAGAATTTTATTAGAAGGTTTTGTTGCCCAAGGAATTTGACGATTGACCAAGGTAGGAACTTATTGAACACCACTATAGCTACTTTGACTAGGGAATTTCTTATCTAGCATCATAAAAGTATCCCCTATCATCCTTAGGCTAATAGGGGATACCATCTAGATGATTATTCAAAAGATGATTCATCTCATCTTGCATAGTATGTTCCCATTCAGGTTGTCCTTATGCATCTGAGTAAGAGATAGGATCACAAGTCTCAAGAGCACACACACAGGTGTGATGATAAGAGCCTCTGACACTACAACCATAGTGGTTGAAGGTGTCGAAGGAGTATCGTTGACTATGGGTATGGGAGTTGAATTAGGACTCCCAGTATCTTTCTGACTCGATTCAGTAATCATCCTCATACGATCACAAGTATGGTAAGTGGAGGTGTATGTACCACGTAGGATAACTTTATGCCTTTTATAAGGAAAATACTCAAAATGCGGTGGTAACTATAACAAGTGGCGAGACCTGCAGGGAAGTTGGTCTGGCTCCACGAGGTCTCAAGACTCATGATATAAAAAATAACAAATCCTAAGGCCAATTAGTAATCAAAGAGCACACCAAAGTAAAATAAACAAAAGGACAATATTCATACAAACAAGATAAAGTGGCTGAAAGGGGCCTCCCTCTCTAAAGTAGGTATGCCTCACCCAAGAGGGGTCTGAGACTCCTTTTCTAAAGATCGAAAGTAACAAAATCAATTATAAGGGCTCCCGCAGGCTTAAAAACCAGTTGGTCAGATTGCCCCAGAGAGGTAATCCTCCATAAAGGTTGTGTGTTATCCGATCCTTATCTGACCCAAGGTACCTGCAGAATAACCCCTACAAGTAACCTATGTGGTACCTAAGTCAAGCAAATAAGAAATCGCGATATAAATGATGTACATGTGAACATTCGTAAGTCAGATCCACCGTATGGGTAGGGTAACAAAGACCAAAACCTTGAAAGAACCACCTCTCACAGAAGTAAAGGTACTAGCAAGATCCCCATTTAAGAATAGATCCCCAGAAATATATCTGACACTAAGAAGATATCAGGGGGATGTCCCTTCAACCAACCTCACGCGACCTCATTCTTAACTCCGGTGTAAGAGGAGATTCATGATATTACCGATTATACAATGGATTTCTCCACTCCTGATGCAGGAGCATCGTCAACAAGCACACGTGGAGAAACAACTCAGTGCCTTAGTGTGCCTTTGAATAATTTTTGAATCTTAAACATTGGTGTTTCCTACAAATCGTTTTTGAACTGATTGAAAACTGAAGAATATCAAAACTCTTGGGAGCTGAATGATCACGAGTGATCTGGGATTTTTATTCCTAGACTTTAATGTAACAAAACTTAAGTAGTAGTTAGTTTTTTCTGGGGTATATAGGTAGTCGGGGGGATAAGTAGGAATATTGTACACCCAAATGAGGTTGGTGAACATGAGGATAGCTCAAATTTGTTAGATTGTTGAATTTTAGTTTTTAGTTTTCCTAGCTATAAGCATTTTTTTTCATGGAATGGAGATAACAGGGGAAATTTGATCCAAATGTCTGTGGAGTTACTGTTGCTAAATGCTTCTTTCTTATTTTATGCTTTCATGAATGTGTGGATTATATTATTAAATGAATGAATCTGTGAAATTCTAGATAAGTTTCAATCATTTCTCTTCCGAGATTTTGGATGCAAAGAGTGCATATTGTCCGCAAGGAGTTCATAGGTAGAGTCTAGAACTGACTTAGGAAAAATCAGAAGGGATAACAAGAAGCTTAAGTTGAGTGTTGCAAGGAGTGCACAGGGTCAAGAATCGACTAAGTGTCGAGAAATCAGGACTGCAAAGCACAAGGAGTGCGTAGAGAGATTTCTTTTGGGATATATAACTAAGTCTAAACTTTGTCAAAGATTCCAAGTTCACAAGGAGTGTGTCGGATTCAATCTCAGGATAGATAACGACAAAGAATCAATAGAAAGGGAGAGATATTTTGAAAGTTGCGAAGTGACGGTTGTGATCCCTTCGGAAGGAATTGAGATCATGAATAGTCGTTACATCTCAAGAAGGTGCAAGGAGGTTACACCTTGAATTCCTTCAAACTTCTCATGTTTGGAGGTTTTCGTTTGCGAAGGAAGAAAAATTTTCGAAGTTATGGAACCCAAAGTCCATCTGGACCGTATATCCATTCAGAAGAAGCGAGATCGTTCCAGACCATTGGATCTGGGACAAGTTATGTGGTTGTTAGCCGTAAGCTCCTCCAAAGATTCATAGATCGGAGGATCCAGAGTATTGAGGAGTCGAGACTCCCGAAATCATGAAGTCGTGAAGTGCGACGAGATCATCAACGTTGATTTTTGGAGGGAGAACGAACCATATATATGGTTTTGAGTGACTCTGTCGGTTCAGATTTCATGTAGAAAGAGACAAGCTTCATGCAAGGAAGACGAAGCCCGAATTCACGAAGTGCTAGGAGGCTTAGCCTTGAGCTATAGCCAAATGTTGCATGAAGGAGGGGGACTAGTGGAAATGAGTTAGCGCCCAAAAACACGACGTTTATAAAAGCGCTCAGGAAGGGGCCTGCATGTTCCATAAGACCTGTGCTTAAGGAGGAAAGGGACTTGTGTAATTCATTTTTGGGGCATTGAAGGTATCAAAGAGCTAATCTAGTTCAAGAGATTAAGATCCTTGACCGGGAGGTCATAGACCCTTTAGGAGGGAAGGGGGGTTTGCATCAAGTGGTATCAGAGCCTGAAATTATTTTCAGGTAGAGAAAAGAGCTTGAAGTTATACACTGTGTATGAGAAACAATCAACACAATGCCACCAAGGAGATGTGTGGAACCGCCTATATCCAATCACATTGTAGAAAGATAAATGAGAGAGCTTCGCACAAGATTGGAAGCGATGGAGGCAACGCAGAGGAGAGAACCTGACGTCGGAGACATTAATGAGGCAGAACGTGAAGAAATATAAGTTGAAGAAGTTGTAGGGGAAAAAAATTTCGAGGAACGCTTGTTGTGATCGGTTTTTAAATTGGGAGCTAGAGAAAAGATAGACATCCCAATGTATGAAGGCAACTTGGATGATGAAGAATTGTTGGATTGGATAAGATCCATGGAAAAATATTTCGACTATGAAGATGTCGATGAGGAGAAGAAGGTGAGACATGTTGTCACCAGGTTAAAAGGACATGCATCACTATGGTGGGATGAACTACAGGATGAGAGGAGAAGAAAAGGAAAGCAGAAGATAAAGAATTGAGATAGAATGGTAGACAAGTTGAAGGCTAAATTCATACCCAAAGATTATCAGATAAATCTATTTAGGAAGTTGCAGAACCTGAGACAGAAGGGTATGACAGTGAAAGAGTACACAGAGGAGTTCTACAAGTTGAATATCAGGACTGGACAATGAGATAAGGATGAGGAAAAAGTTGACAGGTATATAAATGGCCTGAGATATGAAATCCAGGATGATATCAACATGATGTCAGTGAGGATAGTGGAGGAGGCATATCAATATGCATTGAAAGCGGAGGAGAAGTTGGGAAAAAAACAAAACCAGCGAGGCAGAGGTAGAAGCCCGGACAAAGGTAAAGGAGTTGCCCATGACAAGGCACAAAAACCCAAGGATGAGACTGATAAACCACATAGTCACTCAAAAAGAGGAGGAAGTTCTCAAGGAAGACAAAGTGGTGGAATAAATTATTCTAGAGGAAGAGGAAGAAGCAGAGGAGAAGCAAGATGTTATTCCTGTGGAAAGACATGACACATGTCTTGGGAATGTCCCGATAAGAAGAAAGAAGGAGGTGAAGCTCACATTTCAGAAGCTCAGAAGATACATGTTGAAGCAGAGGGAGTAGAAGATGGAAGATATCTGATGCTGAGGAAGGTTATCTTGAAGCCATAACAAGAAGTTAAAAAAACAATGCATAGGAACAATTTGTTCAGGATAGCTTGCAATACTAAATACAAAGTATGCAAGGTGATAATTGATAGTGGGGGCACTGAAAAATATAGTATCCACAGAGATGGTGGAGAAATTGGAGCTGGATACAATTGCACATACGAAGCCATATAAAGTCTCATGGTTGCAGAAATGACACCAGGTAATGGTCACTAAACAATGCATCATTGAATTTCAAATAGGATGATATAGAGACAAAATTCTATGTGAAGTGATTCCCATGGATGTGTGTCATGTTTTGTTGGGAATACCATAACAGTTTGACAAGAATGTCATTCATGATGGGAGAAAAAATACTTACACCTTGGAGAAGAATGGTAGGATACACATGTTGTTGCCAATAGAGGAGAATAAAGTAAAATAAGAATCCAACACAAGCATACTTCTCATGAGTGGGAAGGAACTCCTGAGTGAAGTCAAGAAGGAACAAGAGATGCAGTTTTTTGTGGTGAGGAAACCTATAGTTGTCCTTACAAGTACTTCTATGGATGATTTACCTGAAGAATTCAGGAGTTGCTGGAGAATATTGCTGACATAGTAGTGGATGAGTTGCCTAACTCATTTCCACCCATCATAAGTATCAACCATCATATTGATTTAATACCAGGAGAAATTTTTCCGAACAAAGAAGCATACAGATTGACATCTCAAGAGAATGAGGAAGTAAAGAAACAAATCCAGGAATTATTAGACAAGGGTTTGGTCAGAGGAATCTTTAGTCCATGCACAATACCAACTATGTTGAGTCCAAATAAGGATGGAGGATGGATAATGTGTACATACTCGAGAGCCATAAATAATATCACCATTAGGTATAGATTTCCTTTGCCTAGGATGGATGACTTAATGGATTTATTAAGTGGGGATTTTTTTTTTTCAAAGATAGATTTGAAAAGTGGATATCACCAGATAAGAATGAGAGAATGTGATGAGTGGAAAACCTCCTTTAAGACAAATGAGGGGTTGTATGAGTGGCTTGTTATTCCATTTGGCTTAACAAATTCCCAAGTAATTTTATGAGGTTGATGAATAAAGTGCTAAAGGATTTCTTTGGAAAGTTTGTGATTGTATATCTGGATGATATACTAGTCTTTAGAAAGACTAAGAAGGAGAATTTGAGACATCTGATATTGGTGATGAGGAGATTGCAATAAGAGAAGTTGTTGATTAATCTGAAGAATTCCTCTTTTACGAAGACGTAACTCATATATTTAGGGTTTGTGATCTCTTCAAATGAATTGAATATGGATCCAAATAAAGTGAAAGAAATCAAATAATGGCCATCACCAAGAAGTATATTCTAAGTGAGAAGCTTCCATGGACTAGTGAGTTTCTATCAGAAGTTCATTAGAAATTTCAATGGGATTGGTGCACACATGATGGATACGGTGAAGAAGATACACAAGTATTTTAAGTGGACAATAGAAGCTGAGAAAAGAATCAATATATTGAAGAAGAAGAAGATAACAAAACCACCAATTCTGGTCTTGTCGAATTTCGAGAAAACATTTCAAGTGAGATGTGATGCAAGTGGAGTTGCAATTGGAGTTGTTTTAAGCCAAGATAATAGGCATGTTTCATATTTCAGTGAGAAGCTAAATGAGACTAATAGGAATTAATCCACATATGATAAGGAATTCTATGCAATAATTCAAGCCTTGAAGAAATGGAGGCACTATCTTGTACCAAAGGAGTTTGTGTTGTATAGCAATAATCAAGCTTTACAATTCATAACCAGACAAGAGAAGTTGAATCAAAGACATGCTAAGTGGATAGAGTTTATGAGAAATTTCACTTTTGTCATTACACATATTTATGGTAATGCTAACAAGGTTGTTGATGCATAGAGAAGGAAATGTTTGATCCTGTAGGAATTTCAAGTGAAGACCTTGGGGTTTGAATACCTTAAGGATATGTATCGTGATGATCCATATTTTAAAGAAGCATATGAAGCATGTGAAAATACTTTTCTCAGAGATAGAAGCCAATGGACAGAGTATATGATTCAATATGTATTTATGTTTAAGGGTTTCTAGTTGTGCATAACAAGGTTCTCAATGAGAGAAAATTTGTTGAAAGAAAAACATAGCGGAGGTCTGGCATGACATTTTGGCCATGAAAAAGCATTTGCACAGTTGAATAGTTCATATTATTGGCTAGGTATGAGAGCATAGGTGAAATTTGTTTTGAACAAATGTAATATTTTACAGTATGCAAAAGGAAAGAAACATAACACTGGATTGTATCAGCCACTGCCTATTCTAGATAGGCCTTGAGATGCAATAAGCATGGATTTTGTGTTGGGATTTCCAAGAAGCCAAAGGGAAATGATTCCATATTTGTTGTAGTTGATATATTCTCAAAGATGGCACACTTTATCCCATTCTAGAATACTATTGATGCAACACATGTTGCAAATTTGTTTTTCAAGCAAGTTGTGAGACTTAATGGATTGCCCAGGAGTATTGTCTCGGATAGGGACACAAAATTTGTTAGCCATTTCTGGAGAAAATTATGGAAGAAATTGGGAAAATAATTGTCTTTTAGTTTGGCATATCACCCTCAAATGGATGGAAAGACTGAGGTGTTAAATAGGAGTTTAGGATATTTACTGAGAAGCTTGGTCATTGAACATCATAACCAGTGGGATCAAATTATGTCACAAGTTTAGTTTGCATACAATGACTCAGAAGTACAAGAAATATTCCATTCCAAATAGTGTACAAGATGAAGCCAAGAGGAGTATCGAAATTGAGATATCTGGAGCAGAGTGAATTCATAAGAACTGGATCATAAGAATTTGTTGCAGAAATGCAGAATCTTCATAATCAGATCAAGGGGAAAATACATAACATAAATGAAGAATATAAACATAGAGTTGATCAACATAGGAGAGAATTTCAGTTTGAAGTGGGAGATCAAGTATTAGCACACCTAATAAAGGAAAGGTTCCCAACGGGGACATACAACAAGTTGAAGCTGAAAAAGATAGGACCATGAAAGATCCTAAAGAAATTTGGTGCCAATGATTATGAGATAACGTTGTCAGAGGATGTGGGAATATTACCCATATTCAATGTTTCAGACCTATATCTTTATAGGGAAGACGATGCAAAAGAGTCAGAAGATCAGAAAGAGATTCAGTGGGAGAAGTAGATGCCTGTAGCAGAAAATCCACATATGGATAAGATCATTGATCAGAGGATTGGCAAGAAGACCAGGAGAAAGACATACCTTGAGTATTTCGTAGAGTGGAAGGGACACCCAACAGAAGATGCCAATTGGGTAAATGAAGTTGATATCCAGAAGCATGGAAAGTCAGTGCAGGAGCTCATGGGTAGGAGTCCATGAATTTTTGTCCAAGGGAGTATGATGCAGGAGCATCGTCAACAAGAACACATGGAGAAACAACTCAACACCTTTGAATCATTTCAGAATATTAAATGTTGGTGTTTCCTGCAAATCTTTTTTGAACTGATTGAAAACTGAAGAAGATCAAAATGCTTGGGAGTTGAATGATCACGAGTGATATGCGAGTTTCACTCCTATAATTTAATGTAAAGAAACTTAAGTAGTAGTTAGTTTTTTTCTAGGGTAGATAGGTAGTCATGGGGATAAGTAGGAGTATTGTACTCCCAAATGAGGCTTTTGAACATGCGGATAGCTGAAATTTGTTACATTGTTGAATTTTAGTTTTTTCTTTCCTAGTTATAAGAATTTTTTTTCATGGAATGGAGATAACATGGGAAATTTGATCCAAATGTATGCGGAGTTACCATTGCTAAACTCTTCTCTGTTATTTTATATTTTCATAAATGAGTGGATTATATTGTTAAATGCATGAATCTGTGAGATGCTAGATAAGTTTCAATTGTTTCTCTTCTGAGAGTTAGGATGCAAGGAGTGCATATTGTCCACACAGAGTGCATGACAAGGGATAATAGGAAGCTTAAGATGAGCATTGGAAGGAGTGCGTAGGGTCAAGAATCAACTAAGTGTTGAGAAATCAGGACTGCGAAGTGCAAGGAGTGCGTAGAGAGATTTATTTTGGGATAAATCACTAAGTATGAACTTTGTCAAAGATTATAAGTTCACAAGGAGTGCATTGAAGTCAAGTTCAGGAGAGACATCAACAAAGAATCAATAGAAAGGAAGAGATTTGTCGAAGGTTGTGAAGTGATGGTTGCAATCCCTTCGGAAGGAATCGAGATCATGAATAACCATTAGATATCAAGAAGGTGTGATGAGGTTACACCTCAAATTCCTTTGGACTTCGCATGTTAGAAGGTTTCTGTTTGCGATGGAAGACAAATTTCCGAAGTTACGGAACCCGAAGTTCATATGGACCATATATCCGTTCAGAAGAAGTGAGATAGTTCTAGACCCTTAGATCTGGGACAATTTACGTGGTTATTAGTCGTAAGCTCCTCTGAAGATTCATATATTGGAGGATAAGGATTATCAAGGAGTCGAGACTCTCGAAATATCTAAGTCGTGAAGTGCGACGAGATCATCGTCATTGATTTTCGGAGGGAGCGCGAACCGTAAATCTGGTTCTGAGTAACTCCGTCGGTTTGGAGTTCGTGTAGAAAGAGACTAGCTGCATGCAAGGCATCCGAAGCTTGAATTCGTGAAGTGCTAGGAGGCTTAGCCCTGAGCTATATCCTGAGGTCGCATGAAGGAGGGGGACTAGTGGAAATGAGCTAGTGCCCGAAAAGACGATGTTTATAAAATTTCTCAAGAAGGGGCCCGCAGGTTCCATAAGACCTGCGCTTAAGGAGGAAAGGGAACTGTGTAATTCATTCCAGGACCATTGAAGGTATGAAAGAGATAATCCATTTCAAGAGATTAAGATCCTTGACCGGGAGGTCACAGACCCTTTAGGAGGGAAGGGGGGTTTTCATCAACTCCCTTAGTAAAAAACATATGTTGATTTAATATCCTTGGAGAATTTTACTTACAAAATCCTATTCCAAGGCTTTAAATCCTAAGCTAGTTTGTGCACCCTAGAAAATAAAATCGTTACTAATCAATTTTAAATTATAAGCATTAATTTTAGTGGCCTTTCTCACTCAAAAAGGTGTGGTTGTGAACTAATGATGTTATGACTCAATAAGTAAAATACATGAATATGAACACAATGCAAAGTCCTAACTTCAATTCCCAATAAATGATATGCTTTTCAAAATCCAATTTTCAATTTAGTTTTGCAATTCTAAATAAGATGGAATATTTCTTTACATGTACTAAGATCAATGATAAAGACCATACATTCATGTTATAATTTATTCATTGGTGAACCATACATTCACGTTATAATTTATCCATTGGTGAACCATAAACCTACACTGACAGATCCATAATATCTAGAGGACATAATCAAAATATTATACATACCTAAATGGTGATTTTTCAATTTAGCAATTGAACATGCAACAAAACAATTGAGGTGGTGCTCAACATCATGCCCCATACATGGAGAATAATTTTTTTTTGTAAAGTTGCAACTATATTTGATGTGAAAAAAATCCCAACCAACTTCAAGAAATGAGATTACCAAATCAACAAATCCCTAGGTTTACTTGCAAGTGAGCACATCCTATCAAGTCAATAAAAAATATGTTTATTCATATGAAAATAAACCAAATTAATAATAAGTCTTGTGTAGGTAGTGTGGCATCCTTATTGAATGGTTGCATAAACTTTCACAAAATTTATGTGTGTATTGTAGAACTCTTGCCAATGCTCTATATCACACCTTTTTCTGTTAAGAACCACTGCGAATCCATGTTAAGTTGGGTGACAATGGCTTGCGAAATTCAAGAAATGATATTACCAAATCAACAAATCCATAGGTTCACTTGAAAGTGAGCACATCCTATCAAGTCAATACAAAATATCTTTATTCATATGAAAATCAACCAAATTAATAATAAGTCTAGTGTAGGTAGTGTGGAATCCTTATTGAATGGTTGCATAAAATTTCACAAAATTTATGTGTGTATTGTGGAACTCTTGCTAGTGTTCTATATCAGACCTTTTTGTGTTAAGAACCACTGTGAATCTATGTTAAGTTGGGTGACAGTGACTTGAAAAATTACCTCTTACGATTTAGTTAATTTTCCTGGTTAATTTTTATCAAAGAATCTATAGAAATTAACCAAACCCCCCAAAAATGAAGTTTTGTGATATTATTTAGCTCACAACTCATAAATGTGTGCATTCTTATTTAGGAAATGTAGTGGGTATGTGTGGACTTGTTTATGCCACAGTATTCATAAATGCCAATGACCTAGTCTTCCATAAATTTCAATGACTTAGTCTTCCATAACTTATGGCATTGTGTTCCTTAGTAAGATCAATATAAAGTAAGAATATCATCAAAGTCTTGTTGCATAAGTTGCATAGTTTCATAAAGTTGCATAGTTGCATAAGTTGCATAGTTTCATAAGTTGCACAAGTTGCATAGTTTCATAGTTGCACAAGTTGCATAGTTTCATAGTTGCATAAGTAAGCTAAATATCAAGTTGTCCTTGCATAGTTTCATAAGTTGCATAGTTGCATAGAGAACTTCATAAAATCACCATCAAGGAGAAGTCCCATATTCCATTCATTAATGATATATTATATGAAATGGTGTTGTGTTCCTTAGTAATCTCAATATCAAGTTAGAATATCATCAAAGTCGTGTTGCATAAGTTGCATAGTTGCATAAGTTGCATAGTTGCATAAGTTGCATAGTTGCATAAAGTTGCATAAAATTACATAGTTGCATAAGTTGCATAGTTGCATAATTTTCATAAGTAAGCTCAATATCAATTTTCTCAAGTTGCATAGTTGCATAGTTGCTCAAGTTGCATAGTTGCATGTTCTAGGGACCTATTGTTTTCTAGGTTATCCTCTCCCATTTAGTGATTTAAATGGATATACGATGGATTAGGTGCCTTGGGTGATTGTAGGATTGTAAATCCTTAGAGGTTGATGAGGGGGACAAAATCCCCATTTTCTCTCATGCAATGTTGGTGAAGGGCATCCTTGAACTTCAACCTTATTGAACCATATGTTAGTGGAGCCTTAGGCGTGCATGAAATCATCAAAATCATATCTAAAATAGGATACAACACCCACTCAGTCATCCAAATCATTTCATAATCAATAAATTACACAAAACCCAACACAATTATATTAATCATGGTTAACAAAGGTCTCATGGAGTACAAAGATGATCAAAATATCTTAAAAATGGGCCTCATGATACTACAATTGGGAGGCCCGTCATCACCTCCCAACTTAATTTTTTTCACACCCTTGTGAAAAACAAATGATGATGTAGCTACTTCTACTTCCTCTCTTACTAATTAACTACTGTTAATCTCTACAATCCTTCTTCAAATCACATGCCACAAATTTTCTAGTGTCATCCTTGCCATGGTACCTAGGATCTTTCTACACCTTTTTCCAGTCTTCCCTTTCCTTATCTTCATCCAAGAATACTATTGTTGTAGGGTAAAAACGTAGAGGGGGGTTGAACCTAAGCTATATATAATTGATATTGACCCTCCTCAATGAATTATTGCACAATTGGTCCCTAAACATGGAGGCTTGCAAGTTACTAGCGAAATGAGGATCAACTTTCTTGAGGTCATGTGAGAATGAATTCCACCTTATTTAGTGGGAATAGGGAGCATATTTATGTTTGATCCAAGAAAGGAACATTGGATGGTTGTTAAAATAATATTATAGTATGTATAAGAAACCAACGTCTATGTCTTAATCATCAAGATCAAGGTAATGATAGTTTTAACTTACATGGGTTTGTCGATGAAGATTGGATTGGAGATGTGGAAAAGAAAATGTCCAAAAGTGCAAATGTATTTTATTTGTTCCAATGAGTAGTGAGGTTGATGAGTAAGACACAAACCATCATTTCCTCTTTTAGTTCAAAGGAACGATATGTTGTTGCAACAAAATTTATCAAAGACACATTTTGGTTATTGAGAATATGAAACAATATTGCTATCAAATAACCTAGTTTAGAAATTGAATGTGATAGCCAAAGAACCATTGTAATGACTAAGAAGACAAATTATAGTCCTAATCATAAGAATATTGATGTGGAGTACCACATTTTGAGGGAAATGGAGGAAGTAGGTGTAATGAAATTGATAAAGTGTAGATCAAATGTAATGAAACATAAGAACTAACAAGGAAATCAATAGAGGGAAGTTTGTCCTATGTATATACATGATTGGAATTTACACTTGTTTAATGTGATATTCTCAATAAATTTAGAGAGTAACCTACATGCAAACTTTTACCTTATTCTAAGGCATTATAATAGCAACCATATTCCACTTGAAGGATATTGTGTAAGGCACTATAATAGCAGAATGTGACAGAAAAAATGCCATTCATGAACCATTATAATAGAAACCATATTCCATTAGAATAGAAACCATATTCTAAAGAATAATGTGATAGAAACAATGCCATCCATGAACCATATTCTAAAGAAGAATGTGACAAAAACAATGCCATCCATGAACCATTTTCTTCTTGTAATGTTTTATATGATTGGGAACAAGAGAA
>ML796911.1:268254-279032 GCA_009831015.1 Picea engelmannii | reverse complement strand
AAGAACATTAATTTGTGGCGTGATCGAATAATGGATCGAGATCCCTTAGAAGATAATGAAGAAATCGCAGATATAAAAGACTGGATGAAGCGTGCAGGGATTAATCGTGTCTATGACTTATCTAATTGGGACAGTCATGATGATTGGAAAGGGTGGGACTTCTTCGGAGTTCTAGAACGCCTAAAGAAGCAAAAACACATATTAGAAGAGCTATTGGCAGAAGCGGCTCTGATGAACAGGAAAACGAGAGATAACTGGGGTTGGGGGAAGTCTGGCAGATATACAATAGCAGAAGCCTATAATGCTCTTCAGCCAAGCAGGAATAGTAGAAAACCCCCGGAATTTTGGAGGAAAGTTTGGGATCCGTTAGCACTTCCCAAGATAAATTTCTTCTTTTGGACTCTAGTTCACAATAAGTTGTTAACAGGAGACAATCTGGAAAAAAAAAGCATAGCTGGGCCTCATATATGCGAACAATGCAGAAGCAGTTCAGAAACAGCCAAGCATCTTTTTTTGGACTGTAACTTTGCTAAAGAAGTTTGGAACCTTATGCTCCATGACTTAAAAATTACAGTCCCTCAATTTCACTCTGTAGCAGAACTATTTGATGCCTGGGAACAATGCTATCCTACAAAGATCCCCAGCAAATCATTCTGGCGGAAATTCTGGAATGCCATTCCCAAATATGTTTGCTGGCAGATCTGGCTGACCCAGAATGATATGATTTTCAATGAAAAGCAGCAAGCCCCTTTTTTGGCAGCAGCAAAGGCCAAAGCCTTCCTCCTGGAAGCAGTTCAACAACAATATTTTTCCGATTGTGCCTTGCTGCTCCCTGAAGAAGAAAGGTGGTTGGGCCCCCTTTTGCCTCACCCTCGGAATCAGTTGTCAGCTCCTCAAGAAGTGAGCCTGGTGTGGAAAAAAGAGACTCCGAAGCTACCATCCAAGAATGGTGGAGAAGTCAAAAAATCGCCACAATCTTCTTCGATGGAGCCTCTAAAGGCAATCCTGGGACAGCAGGAGCAGGAGGAGTCATCTATGACTCAGACGGCTCAAGAAGGGACAGTTTTTGTTGGGGCATCGGGCATAAAACCAACAATCAAGCAGAGATCCAAGCCCTGCTCAAAGCCTGCCAAATAGCCAGAGACAGAGGATATAAAGATTTTCAAGCTCTTGGAGACTCGGAGATTTTAATTAAAAATTTAAACACGGATAAATTGTTCACCAACGCAAGCCTCAACAAAACTCTAAACAGATTAAAGAGAATCCTGCTCGACTTTGACTCCTACAAATTCTACCACATCCTCAAAAACTTGAATAGCGAAGCAGATCTATTGGCGAACAAAGGATGCACTCTCGGGAAAGGGCAGCTTCTCCTAAATGAAGAAATTTCAATTCATTTTTGTAATTCATGAGTAATCTGAACTCAGAATTAGTTTAAGAATCAGAATCAGAAGCTTTGTAATGATGGCTGCCTTGGTGCATGCCCTTTCTGTTCCTCAATAAAAAGAAAAGGGCAGCAGATGGCAAAAGAATGTAGAAGGCAGCAAAGCCTGAGAAAGACAGCAGGAACAGAAGCTGAAACACAGTGCTGAAACTCAGATGCTGGAACACAGATGCTGGAACACAGATGCTGGGACACAGAAGCTGAAACACAGTGCTGAAAGTGATGGATCTTATGCTGAAACATGGTGTTGCAGCAGCTGAAATTAAGAGCTGTTACTTATGCTGAAACACAGTGCTGGAACAGTTGCTGAAACACAGTTTGTTACATATGCTGAAACACAGATTTGTCACATATGCAGAAACACAGTTTTGTTAAATATGTTGAAACACAGCGTTGGAACAGATGTTGAAACTCAGTGTTGGAAATTATGCTGAAACAACGATGGATCTTATGCTGAAACAGTGATGCAACACACTTTGTAACTGAAATTGTGGCTCTGCCACCCCTCTAATAAAAATTATAACCGTTTTCGTTAAAAAAAAAAAAGATCAAAGAGATGTTGATATTTAACATATAGGTTATGATATTCATGAATAATTTGTTTGGTTTAATATTCATATGGATGAGGGGTATGTTCCCCACAACCCAGTAGATGTAGTGTTTTTGTATTRGAGATCAGTGCAACTCTGTTTTGCAGGAGGATCGAGCTACATATAGAGGATTTTTTATGAGGAAAAATACTCTCTTAGAAGCTACGGTGAGCTACGGTGAGCTTCTTAGAAGCTATGGTGAGAATTCACGAGGATGATACGGTGAGATATGAGCCATGTCCATGATATGAAGAAAGGTTTCTATCCCTGGGAAACATAGTGTTTATAGCCTATAATTTGCTTGGAAACCCTGGTAAACAACAAAGAAAATAACTCATAACCATTAACTAATTAGTAAAAATCTCAGAGATTGGAGACCCATTACCGATTTATTTGGCATGATGTCAACCCCTGAATATCTCCACTCCACAGGTTTGGCTCCTCTGCCTTTGTTGATGTCCAAATCGAAGCTACACTGTTGTTGTTCGAATGGGAGCTTCTCTCATGCGCCTAGTCCAAGAACATGTGGGGTTTTTCTCTCCTAGATGGATGCCTAATATTGGAACAACAGGGTTTCACTCTGATAGATGGGCGCGATGCTCTAGTGCTTGCTGTCGTGAATGGGCGTGATCAATTATTTTGTTTGAATTTTTTTTTTTTAATGTTCTTAAATTTTAATATAATTAATATATAAACTTTTTATATAATGTTTTTTTTAATATAATTAATATACAATTTTTTAATATAACGTTTTTTAATTTTAATAATTAATATGTATATATTTTTTATATAATTTTTTTAAATTTTAATATATATATATATATATATATATATATATATATATATCATGGTGTGGGCCAAAAACCTAACTTTTTAGGCCATAGAATATAGTTCTATGAACCAAATGTTTAGTGTGAAGTAGACGGGTCTCATGTATTTAACATATGGGCATCATTACAAGGTTATAGGCATCATGGATGGGTCTTGGGTTGTTAATCATAGTTAAAGGGGGGAAACAAGATCCTTCGGCGGCCCTAAAGCTTAATTAGAAAGCTCAAGCACCAAGGATGAGTCCTCAAACCACCACATATGACCTTTATAGGGTATCATTAATGTCCAAATGGGATATTGGATCCATGACTAGGTTATTTATGGACCAATAATTAGTATTAAGGTCTAACCAATGTCAAGGGAGAGAAATAATGGCCTTATGTCCTAAATGAAGAGTCTCGAGTCAAGCACCAAAAATTAAAACCATGAAGATTCTCAAGTTATGTCATTGAAATCATCCTTGAACCATGACACATGACCTTCGTAGGGTATCTTTGGCCTACTAGAGGGATATGGGTGGGCCATGATTAAACCACAACAAAGGCCCTAAAAAAGAACATGTATCGTTTCCACACATGGGATAGTTATTGGGTACATGGTTAGGGTTTTGTAGCACTTGAGTGGAATATAAGGGCCCTAAATGTCACTTCTTAGGATCAATCATCATGAACAACACCTAGAAACCACAACACAATCCCTCTCTAGGGGGACCTTATAAGAATCACAATTGGATAAGGACACCATTAGGATTTTTTTGTAGTAAGGAAGGGTAGAGAGGCATTAACCATGGTTGATGAAGGAAAACAAGTACCTTAGGATATTGTTGAATATTTTTAGGCTTGAGAGCCTTGAATATGCCCTCAAACCAACACATCACTCATTTCTAAGGCTTCCTTGAAGGCCTCCAAGTAGGATACAGGTTCCATGAGTAGGGTTTGTTCCCTAGAAATGGGTCTTAACACCTAAAAATGGTTAAGGGGGGGTTAAATTACTTAATCCATGATTTTACTTTCTCAAGCTCATGTTCCATGAACAACACCTAGAAACCATGACATGAGCTCTCACTTCAATTTCATTGGCCTAAGATATAGACATGAGTTCCATTTATATGTTTTTCATACTACATATGGGTCTTAGGGCCTTGACCATGTTTGTGGTAGGGAAACAAGCCTCAAGCTCTTAACCATGGTCAAGAGAGGGAAACAACAACTCAAGCCCCAAACATATCATATCTAGCTCAAGCACCATGAAAAAGTCCTCAAGTCACCACACAAGACCATGGATGGGTAACAATACCTTAGCTATCATTAAGGAATGAAAACAAGTTCCTTATAATATTGTTGAATATTCTAAATCTCAAGAGCCTTGAAAAAGTCCTCAAACCAACATAACATAACCTTGGCCTTTAATAGGAATATAGGAATCACTATTAGGTTTTGTACATTGAAAATGGGTGTTGAGGAATAAAAATGGAAAGTTGGAAACAATGGCCTAAATCCCTAACTAAACCTTCTCGAGCTCAACCACCATCGACAACACCTAAAAACCATGATATGGGTCCTCTCTAGGGAGTCTTTGGCATATAAGTTGAATATGGGTGACATTATGAGGTCTTCTTCATCATGGATGGGTACTAGGTTCATGACTATAGTTGATGAAAGGAAACACGAGTGTTCAACCCTAAACCTTGCTTCTCAATCTCAAGAACCATAGACAAGTAGTCAAACCACCACACATGACCTATGTAACATATCATTCACCTCCAAGTGGAATTTGGGCACCATGAATAAGTTCGTTTTGAACCAAGAATGAGTCTCAAGGTCTAGCCAAGCTCAAGGGAGGGAAACAAGGGACTTGTTCCCTAAGTGAACATTCTTAGGCTTAACTTCTATGACCAACAACTACAACCCACACAAATTCTTAGGATATAGTGTTGGACGAGTCCTTGAGCCATCACATAGGATGCTTGTAGGTTATTTTTGGACTATTTCAGGGATACAAGTACCATGATTAAACCACAACATATTCTCTAAATAAAAATGTGTCAGACCCCCCATTAGGAATAGTTCTCAAGACTTTAGTTGGTGTTATTTATAATCCAAAGAAGGATATGGTTCCATGAGTAGGTTTTGTACAATATAAATGGGTATTGAGGGCTTAACATGGTTAAGTGGGAAAGAAGGGTCTTAAGCCCTAATTGAACCTTCTCAAGCTCAAATTCCATGGCTAGGGAAGGAAAAAACTTGGACCTTATTCCCTAAAAATCACTTCTTAGGATAAATAACCATGAACAACACTTGAAAACCATAAGACAAGCCCTATATAAGGGATTTTTAGCATCAAAGTTGGATATGGACTTCATTAGGAGGTTTTGTGCACTAAGTATATATCATAGGATATTTACCATGGTCAAGGAAGGAAAATAAGTGCCTCAAGATATTGTTGAATATTCTTGAGCTCAAGAGCCTTGAATGAGTGCTCAAGACAACACATGAGTCCATTGTATGGGTTGTTTGCAAGCCTATGAGTGAGATGTGGGAACCATTAGTAGGCTGTATGCATTGGAAATGGGTCTTAATTCTTAAACATGGTCAAGGGGGGAAACAATGAAATTATGCCCTAATTGAACCTTCACGAGATCAAGTTCTATGAAAAACACATAGTAGGGTGAGGGAGTTTTACATGTCAGGGTGGGGGAGTCCTCTCCACCATTATGAAATTTGGAATTTAAGAAGGATCTAAACTACTTACTTTATGACATTTTAGATATTGTTTAGCAAAAATATACCACTTAAATATTGATACTTAAGGATGTTTGATGTCCCCGCATAATACTTAAGGAGGGTTTTATTATTGAATTAACAAGTCAAATTGATGTCGCATAAGCTTCAATTCACCCACCAAAAATATCATGCACCGACCCCAAATAATGAGAAGTGAATGGGGCCAACGTTAAAATTTCTTCAATATGTGTCTATATGCATCGAAATTTGACATGGTTAGACTAGACACATGCCTTGATTGTATGGGAGGGTTTCAAGACTCAAGGATGTATGATGTCTCCACACAATATTTGAGATCGTCCACATTTGCATAAACATTCATCATGCACCTCTCATTGTCATAATTCATCATTCCATTCTATAGAATCATTGTTAGAACACTCTTGAAATTTGGCATGGAAATTCCAATACACACATCGCAAATTTCTTCCACCGAATGGGGCCAACGTTGAAATTTTTTCAATTTGTTCCCGTATGCATTGAAATTTGAAATGGTTAGAGTAGATAGTTTCCTTGATGTTATGGGAGGGTTTCAAGACTTAAGGATGTTTTATGTCCCCACATAATATTTGAGATCGTCCATGTTTGCATCAAAGTTAAATATAATGGATGTCTTATTGTCATCATTCGTTATTTCCATCTATATAATCTTTGTCGAAACTCTCTTGAAATTTCATGGCACTTCAAATACACCCATCACCAATGTCATTTTGCATCGACCTCGCATAGTGAGCAATGAATGGGGCCAACGTTGAAATTTATTCAAACTGTGCATGTATGCGTCGAAATTCGAAATGGTTAGAATAGACACATGCCTTGACGATATGGGATGGTTTCAAGACTCAAGGATGTCTGATGTCCCCACATAATCTTTGAGATCATACATGTTTTCATTAAAGTTCATAATCAATTCCTCATTGTCATCATTCGTCGTTTCCATATGTATAATATTTTTTGGAACTCTCTTGAAATGTCATAGAACTTCCAATTCACCCACCATAAATGTCATGCACCGACCCCACATAATGAGCAGTGAATGGGGCCAACATTGAAATTTCTTCAATATGTTCCTATATGCATCAAAATTTGACATGGTTAGAATGAACACATGCCTTGACAGTATGGGAGATTTTCAAGACTCAAGGATGTATGATGTCCCCACATAATATTTTAGATCATCCGCATTTGCATCAATGTTCATCAGGCACATCTCATTTCCAATGTTTGTCATTCCCTTCTATAGAATTATTGTCAGAGCTATCTTGAAATTTGATCAACATGGAACTTCAAATACAACCATCACAAATTTATTCCACCGACCCCGCATAGTGAGCAGTGAATGGGGCCAACGTAGACCATACATTCAATATGTGCCCGTATGCATCAACATTTGACATTGTTAGACTAGATAGTTTCCTTGAAGGTATCAAAGGGTTTAGGATGTTTTATGTCCCTGCATAATATTTGAGATCATCCATGTTTGCATCAACATTAAATATAATATTGGATGTCTCATTGTCATCATTCTTCATTTCCATCTATAGAATATTTTTCGTAACTCTCTTGAAATTTCATGGCACTTCCAATACACCCATCACCAATGTCATCTTGCATCGACCTTGCACAGTGATCAGTGAATTCAACCAACGTTTAAATTTCTTCAAACTGTTCATGTATGCGTCATAATTCGACATGGTTAGACTAGACACATGCCTTGATAGTATGGGAGGGTTTCAAGACTCAAGGATGTCTGATGTCCCCACATAATCTTTGAGATCGTCCATGTTTGCAACAACATTCATAATGAGTGTCTCATTGTCATAATTCATTATTTCCATATGTAGAATCTTTGTTGGAACTCTCTTGAAATGTCATGGAACTTCCAATTCACCCATCACAAATTTCATGCACTGATCCCAGTGAATGGGGAAAATGTTGAAATTTATTCAATATGTTCCTATATGCACCAAATCTTAGATGATTAGACTAGGAACATGCCTTGAAAATATGGGAGAGTTTCAAGACTCAAGGATGTATCATGTCCCCGCATAATATTTGAGATCATCCACATTTGCATCAATGTTCATCATGCACATCTCATTGCCAATGTTTTTCATTCCCTTCTATAGAATTGTTGTCACAACTATCTTGAAATTTGACATGGAACTTAAAATACACCCATCACAAATTTCTTCCATCGACCCTACACAGTGAGCAATGAATGGGGCCAACATTGAAATGTTTTCAATGTGTGCTCGTATGCATCGAAATTTGAGACAGTTAGACTAGATAGTTTCCTTGAAGGTATGGGAGGTTTTTGATACTTAAGGATGTTTGATGTCCCCGCATAATATTTGAGATCATCCATGTTTGCATCAACGTTCAATATAATGGATGTCTCATTAGCATCACTCTTCATTTCCATCTATATAATATTTTTCAAAACTCTCTTGAAATTTCATGTCACTTCCAATACACCCATCATAAATGTCATCCTGCACCGACCCCGTATAGTGAGAAGATAATGGGGCCAACATTGAAATTTCTTCAAACTATGCATGTATGCATTGAAATTTGACATGGTTAGACTAGACACATGCCTTGATGGTATGGGAGGGTTTCAAGACTCAAGGATGTCTGGTGTCCCCACATAATCTTTGAGATCATCCATGTTTGCATCAACGTTCATAATGGATGTCTCATTGTCATCATTTGTCGTTTCCATATGTATAATCTTTGTTGGAACTCTTTTGAAATTTCATGGAACTTCCAATTCACCCACCACAAATGCCATGCACCGACCCACATAGTGAGAAGTGAATGGGGCCAATGTTGAAATTTCTTCAATATGTTCATGTATGCATCAAAATTTGACATGGTTAGACTAGACACATGCCTTGACAGAATGGGAGGGTTTGAAGAATCAAGGATGTATGATGTCCCCACATAATATTTGAGATCATCCACATTTACATCAAATTTGATCATGCACATCTCATTGCCAATGTTTGTCATTCCCTTCAATAGAATTGTTGTCTGAACTATCTTGAATTTTGATCAACATGGAACTTCAAATACACCCATGAAAAATTTCTTCCACCGATCCCGCACAATGAGCATTGAATGGGGATAATGTTGAAATGTTTTCAATCTGTGCCTGTATGCATCGAAATTTGAAATGGTTAGACTAGATAGTTTCCTTGAAGGTATGGGAGGGTTTCGATACTTAAGGATGTTTTATGTCCCCGCATAGTATTTGAGATCATCCATGTTTTCATCAATGTTTAATATAATGGATGTCTCATTGTCATCATTCTTCACTTCCATATATATAATGTTTTTCAGAACTCTCTTGAAATGTCATGGCACTTCCAATACACTCATCACAAATGTCATCTTGCACCGACCCCACATAGTGAGTAGTGAATGGGGCCAACGTTGAAATTTCTTCAAACTGTGCATGTTGTTGGATTACTGAGAGGGGGGGTGAATCAATAATAGTGTAATTATAATCCTTTTTCTTCAAATGTTATATCAATGTAGGATTATTATCCAATAATGAGAAGTAAGAAATAAACAATCACACACATACACAGTACACCAGTGTTTTACGTGGAAACCCAAATCAGGAGAAAACCATGGAATGTTTTTTCTTATATGTCTTGAAGAGTTACATTCATTGGAAGCACCAACTTCCTTTATTTTCCAGCTGCAACTGGAAAGAGGCTCCAACCCCCTAGTTTCTCAGGCTACAACCTGAGGGAAGCTCCAACTCCCCAATTCTCTGGCTACAACCAGAAGGAGGTTACAACCCCCAATGTTCTCCGGCTATAAGTCCTTGCCCCGTCCTGCCACCCTGAAGTAGAAGTAGAATTATGGAACCACTGTCACACTATAACTGTGAGATATACCGCTGTAAACCTGTATCAATAAATTTGAACCATGCATCAACCATGCATCAACATGTACCTCAACCTGTAATCAACTTGTACCATAAAAAAGTGCATCCAACCATGTACCAAGTATGTTCCAATCATGTGTCAACTACTCATCAACTATGACTCATAATAATGTACCAACATCATCAACTATACACCTCATGTATGTGTGCCAACTCATCAACTACTTGTCTCAACCATGTACTCAACATGTACCACAACCAAAATCCCTAATCAATTTCATCATCCAAATATGATTTGTAGCTCTATAATAGACCTGGTGTATATGATCATATTCCTGCAAACCTTCCTTAACTTTAAAAACAAGAGACTAGAATTTTCATCAAACTTTTCTTTAGTCTCACATGCCTAGTTTTGGATTAGTCAACAACCCTAACTTGAAGTAATCATAAATTTGAACTTGTAATGTATAAAGATATGAAACTGATACAAAATGTTACTCAGTATATTTTATGCAATTCCTCCAAGTGTCACTACTTGAAACCTCTCACAAAAAGAGTTATAGAAAAAATGGCATACCTTGCTGAATTCTATCTTATTCTAGAGAGCGACCTTGTAGAGCGTGCCCCACACAATTTTTTTTATGAATTGATCTGAAACTGTTACACAGAATACTAAATAATTCCCCCTAACCAACACATTTTGTCTCACTGAATTTGGATGAATAAGTTATGATGTTTTTACCCGAAACACCTGATTTTGACTAGTTTCAAGACTGGCCACAAACCCTATTTTCCATGGAGTGTAACTCCCAAAATACAACGACCCACAAGATGATTTTTTTACTACAAATACTTGGATATGTTTTATCACTTGAATAATAATTTCACGGTCTGAATAATTATATAAAAAAATTTATAGCGACAATGGTGAGATGACCTATAAATAACATACCTTAGAAAACACCATCAAAAGAATTTATCCTTCCTTGCATTTCATCCTTCTTTTCTTCACCTTCACTTAGAATTCCAGTTTAGATATCCTTGGTTACCTCAGAAACATATAGATATTCAATATTCTCAAGTGTAATTCAAATGAGAGAGCCTTGCCTCTTATTTATACTCTCCAAGTAGCTTCCTTAAAAACATCTTCTAGGTCACTTGGCCCACTTTGCTTATTTTAGGGTTGGGTCCACTTCTAATTTCTCCATTAAATTTATTATTGAAATAAT
>ML796911.1:234225-256185 GCA_009831015.1 Picea engelmannii | reverse complement strand
ACAAGAGACTAGCATTTTCATCAAACTTTTCTTTAGTCTCACATGCCTAGTTTTGGATTAGTCAACAACCCTAACTTGAAGTAATCATAACTTTGAACTTGTAATGTATAAAGATATGAAACTGATACACAATGTTCTTCAGTATTGTTTATGCAATTTATACAAGTGTCACTACTTGGAACCTCTTAGAAAAGGATTTATAGAAAAAATGGCATACCTTGCTGAATTCTGTCTTATTCTAGAGAGCGACCTTGTAGAGCATACCCCACACAAAATGTTTAATGAATTTATCTGAAACTCTTACAAAAACTACTAAAGACTGTCCCCTAATCAAAACATTTAGTCTCACTGAATTTTTATCTGTTATGAATAAGTTCTGACATTTTTACCCGAAACACCTGATTTTGACTAGTTTTAGGACTGGCCACAAACCCTATTTTCCACGGAGTGTAACTCCCAAAATACAATGACCCAAAAGCTGAATTTTTTAGCAAAGATACTTGGATATGTTTTCTCACTTTCACAGAGATTTCACGGTCTGAATCATTATAGAAAAAAAATTATAGTGAAAATGGTGAGATGACCTATAAATAACATACCTTAGAAAGCACCATCAAAAGAATTTATCCTTCCTTGCATTTCAGCCTTCTTTTCTTCACCTTCACTCAGAATTCTAGTTTAGATATCCTTGGTTATCTTATACACATATAAATATTCAATATTCTCAAGTGTTATTCAAATGAGAGAACCCTGCCTCTTATTTATACTCTCCAAGTAGCTTCCTTAAAAACATCTTCTAGGTCACTTGGCCCACTTTCCTTATTTTAGGGTTGGGTCCACTTCTAATTTCTCCATTAAATTTATTATTGAAATAATTTATTTTGTATTCACTTTGAATTATAATACACTCATCACTTCACTTTATTATTTACCTTTTAAAATATCTTAAACCACTTTGATTACTTTGACCTTTTGGGGCTTCTAGATGACATATGAGGGTCCTCCAACTTCATAAGGCCATAAATCTCAAACCATGAGGAGTTATGTGACGTTATACATACCACCATAAATGGCATGCATGTACTATCCATATAGAATAGTATTATCTGAAAATATATCATAACTCATACTGTTACCCATCAAACAAACTTGGGTCAATTACCCAAACCTGGGGTCTCCAACTTCTCATGGCCATAACTCTCTAACCGTGAGGAATTATGTGACGTTCCACATACCACTGGAAATGACATGAAAAACACTATCCATATAGGATATTTTCTCTGAAAAATTCACTTTCCTTCATCTCATTATTCCACAATTAAGCATGGGTTCTCTTACTCCACAAAGCGTCTTCCCGTGAGGGATTTCACCATAAGGGGACCACTTTGGAGTTCATCCATATTTATTTCTTATCAACAATGAAAAAATAATAATGAGTCATATTTACATCAAACAATATTGGGTCCATTACCCAAACCTTTTTTCTACGGGTCTTTCTTCAAGGGTTGACATCAATGACAACCAACCTTAATCAACACATGTATGCATAGAAATTTGACATGGTTATACTAGACACATGCCTTGACCGTATGGGAGGGTTTCAAGACTCTAGGATGTCTGATGTCCCCACATAATATTTCATATCGTCCATGTTTGCAACAACGTTCATAATGGGTGTCTCATTGTCATCATTTGTTGTTTCCATCAGTAGAATATTTGATGGAACTCTCTTGAAATTTTATGGAACTACCAATTCAACCACCACAAATGTCATACACCGACCCCGCATAGTGAGCAGTGAATTGGGCCAACGTTGAAATTTCTTCAATATGTCTTTTAATAGTTGTTTCCTTTAAAATTCGATCGAGAAAATTAAAACAAAACAAGGGCAAGATGAGACAGTATATAGAGTGGATCTGTGAGTGATCTTTGAGTATAAAGATGAATGAATGAAATTATCTTGGTTTCAAGAATAATTTATTCTCTACTAAACAAGGTCAACCACGTGAAGGTGGAAGATCATATGGCCCCTTCCCCCCTTCACATTGCTCTCAATTCCCAAATACACAATATATAAAATAGAAAACAAACAAAAACAATATAATAATCATGCATAGAAACTACCAAAACAAAAATGAAATAAAACTTAAAAATATGTAATTAACCCACATAAAAAATTATTTAAAGGGAATAACTCATACAAATTAAAATATCTATTTATATACCTCATCGACCAATGCAACATTTTTATCATCCTTCTTCTTGATCATCCAACTCGACATCTGTATCAACATCTGGTTCATAAATAATGTTGAAAGGATTGATGATATCATCATCATCATCATCAATGTTATTTTTGAGCATATCTTCATGGATATCATCATCAATAACTGACACATTATCACCTATGCCTGGTTCATCTTCTCCGTGTTCTTCATCTGTCGACCCATATTCTTCCTACTCTAGATCTACATCATCTTATTCATCTACAATATACTTTACTAGACTTCCTCTTGGATCATATCTAACAACAAATGACCAATCCCTCTTACCTGGAACCTTTGAGTAAAAGACTTGTTCACATTGACTTGGAAAAACATAGCGGTCATTTGTTTTTTCAAAAACTATTTTTTTAATCACCAAAAATCCATTGGCATGATGAATAATAGTTATTTCCTCATCATTTTCATGCATTCGTAACCTATACCATTTGAAATCGAACACAACTAATTTGAAGGAATTAAAGTCACACTAAATTATATCATTCAAAAACCCATAGTACCTATTTTCAGATTCTTGAGGACGTTTGTCACTCCTAGAGGAAACATTAGTGACTTGGAATACTGCAGTTATCCCACTATCAGAATTTTTTCTGGTTCCATCCAACTGTTTGATGCGAAATTTACGACCATTTCACGACATAGCCTTGTGGTGTTTCAACTGCAATATGCCATACATGTAAAAGATGCATTGTCAATTAATAATAAACAAATTTATATAAATTTGAAAGTATAATATGAAAAAAACACACCTATATTCACATTAATATAATATAAAATAACTAAATCTATTTCCCTCTACGTAACATCAAAATCTCCATTACGATGAGATTCTCTAACCAATTCAAATAGTTCTTTCCATTATAACCTACCGCCATGGCGTTATTTACATCTATAAATCCATACATTCATCCAGTCAAGATTGTTTGCAATGTATAAATGTAGTGCATCCCATCCTTGAGCAACCAACCGGTCAAAAAAACACAATTCACCAATATTAAATATTAGTTATAACCATGGTAAATATTAATAAACAATGAAAGAATAAATATTAAATGAGTATGATCATATACACAAAAAAATGAAAAAAATATATATTTATTAAAAATATCCACAATTTATTTACCTCTCACTTTCTTCATTGTACCTTTCCCCAATAGCTACTTCCTTTCAATTTTTTTGATGGAGTTAACATCCCAAATGAAATCCACTACATCCATAGCTTGCGATGTTAATTAGGAATATACTTACTAATATACACCATGGATTCATATACCATATATCCCTCAACCATATAACCCTTGGGACATTCTCTTTGTCTAACCGGAGCCTTAAATGATTTCAAGTGCCTCTCCACCATCCACATTGACCTTGTGTGTACAGGTCCACACATTTCAATCTCCTCAACTTGGTGTATGAGGTAGTGTTCTTGTGCATTGAAAAATGATGGAGGTAGATACTTCACATTTCACACATTAGCCGAGGAATTTCTCTCTTCCAATACTTTATATCATCTTCATGTATTTCTTTCAATGACAACCATCCACACATCATGATTCAAGAAAATAACATGTTTCAACAAAACATATAAATACATATTAAATTACAAGTAAAACACATGTCATTAAGTACAAAAAAAAATTGAAATTTGTTTTTGCATATATATTGCAGCTACTTACCTCATGTATTTTCCAAGATCATATATAACTTGTTTGACATTGTTGTCAAAGTCATTCAAGAGAGATAGAGGCAGAACATACTGTAACAATAAAAACAAATAATTACTTGTTCAAAACTAGACAAAAAAATAAAAATCTCAAAAAATGTATACGACCAATATATAAATATGAATACTAAAATGATTAATTACCTTAATGAATGTATGCCAATCATGTGTTTTTATCCCACCAAATTCACCTTTCTTCGTTAAGATATTCTTTATGTTTGAACAAAAACCTGTGGGAAATTTAATTTTTTGAATGACCTCTTTTACACCATTGCTTTGCTTCTCTGTTAATAACCATGGAAGGTTATTTTTGTCTCCATCGTTATTTGATCGGATCACACTTTTCATTACATGATTGGCTTCCCAAATGTCATTACAAAGTTTGATAATTTTTTCTTTATCCCTCCTGCCATCTATGATTGCCATAATGTTTATGTCACATTCTTCTTGATATGCATTGCATCAAATAAATGAACTATTTTTAGGTCCTTATAGTAAGGAAACCTAATGAATTGAGTGGGATAACATTTCATTCCTTGTGGAAGCCCATTATTACTACCTTCACGATGGCAACAATGATGCATCATAAAAAAATCAGAACACTATTTATCAAATGCGATAAAATAAAATGAATAATTAAAATAAAATTTCAAAACATGATTCCATTTACGATACACAAACAAAATGGGTAACTCAAGGATTAATTCTATCATATGCCAACTTTCATAGGCAAGGTTCCATTCTTTGTGGTTTTAGTCCAGTCTCTTGTTTCCCATTGAAAAGATCTTTTTCAGTAGTATGATACTTATGGTTCTTAGAGAGGAAGTGTATATACTCATCAAACACCTCCTTTCCTAAAAATTTTGACCGACGAGATTTCATCTTAGGACCACAAAATAGACATGCGAATTTACCCTTTGTTTGAAGACCTGCAACAAATGGATTAATGTGAATTATTAATATACAAAATGATTATTTAAACAACATTCATGATATATTCAATTAATTATATACTATTCAAGCATGAAATATGGAACATTACATACCACAAAAATGTGTTACTCCTGGGGCATCATGAATTGTCCATAAAAGTATTCCACGACATTGAAATCTCTTCTGCCCATTTGGTTTACAGATGTCATACATAGTGATTCCCTCCCATAACATTAGTAGCTCGTCGATAAGAGGCTCGATATACACATTCATATATTTAACTTGGTACTTACCTAATTGTTTGAAAATACATGAAATTACTACCATGGTATGTATATATACGTAAATAAATAAATAAAAGATGTTATGCAAAAAAAGAGAAAAATGAAGAATTTTAATTCAAAAAATTAATGTAAACAGATACCTAGAATAATCATTGCCAACATTATGTGCTCCCTATTTATTGACATCCAAGGAGGAATGTTATTTTTGATAAAAAAAAATATGCCACACTGAGTAAACAGACCGAAGCTCTCCAAATGGATTAACACCATCAGTTGCCAATGAAAGCCTAACATTACGAGGTTCATCTGTAAATTATGGCCATTTTGCAACAATTTCCTTAAATACATAACCATCTACAGGCATTCAAAGAAAACCATATTCAATTCTCTTTCGTGCATGGTAATCCATAAACTGTCCTATTCTTTGGCACCTGAATAGTCGCTTCAAATGTGGAATTATGGGAATATGTCGGAGAACCTTTCGAGAGACCATTTTTGTTACTTTGTTGGTTAGATATCTAATGATACCACATACTGGACATTTTCTTCTTACACATGTTGTCCATAATATATAATATGATCATCAAGACATGCATCTATACTTTGATACTCGATTCCAATGTATTTCATAATGGCATGTAAATATCGATATGTGCAAGGTAAAATATTTGACGAGGGTAACAAAAATTCACCTAACAATCTAAAACATAAAAAATAAATAGTTAATGTAAAGAACAGTATTTGTAAATATTGCATTTTTATTTTACACATTAATTAACACTAAAAAGAATGGGAAAAATTCAACCTTTATGTAGATGTGATGAAACATATTACATACCTTAGGATTTGTGTCATACAAGTGTTCGATAAATGATTCGTAGCTTTCAAGTTCACCAGCAACAATGTAGTGGAGAGAAGATTTTCTCTTGACCCTTTATAAATTCATTTATTTTCCTTTTCAATCCAAGGTTCATCATAAATACCATCACTACTCTCCCCATGATCCTGATTTGGATGACCGAATAAGTCTTGGATCATTTGATTTGTCCCATCATCTTGAACTATGTTATTATTGTAATCTACTTCCATTGGATCATTAACTTGATCTTCATTATATGCTTCAAGTTCTTCATCTTGTACTACAACATCATTTCTGGTACTACTTGGTGCTTTGTGCATAAAGTTAGGGGGGAAATCTAACTTTATAATTACAAACAATCATGAAAAATTAGTGCATGTATAAAACAATATAAAAGTTTGAGAAAACAATAAATATTAAAACAAATGATGAATGTATATATATATAATTACCATAGGATGATATTCATTTGATCCCCCGTCCATGTGCCCATATTTTCTATAATGGTTTTTAGTTGTTGCTATTAAAACTCTTTAGAGACGTCTAGTACAACAATTTTTGAAAGGGAAATAACATTTAACGTCACCCTTTTCACCCTCTTTAATTCTTTTTCGAGCTCTAATGTTTTCTGACATTCTTCCCCATATACATATACTGAAAAAATTACTTGTTTTTTGTTTTCCAAGAAGACCGGCTTATACCCTTTTTGAAGTGTCGTTATTATAGAAAACTTGACGCAACATCCATAAAATGCAACATATTTATAGATTTTATAATGTCACAATTCCGTCGATAGTTGACCAATTCAAAGTTGACTTGGTCAAATACTAGGTGATCGTTGTGATGGGGAAAACCTAGTTTCCATAACGTCGCAAGTGCGACAAATATTTTACCAACGTCGCAAGAGAGACAAAAATCCAATGGCATCGCAATAGCGATGTATTCCTACCTTTGTCGCAATAGCGACATGTGTTTGTAGTACATCGCAAGAGCGACGTTATCGGGCAATATAGAGAAAAAATTTAAAATTTTCTCTATTTTTCGATAGTATGTCCAATTTTGTCCATAATGTCGCAAATACAACGTCAAAATTTTTCCAATATGTACTAGTGCTTTCTATTAAGGAAGAGGTAGAGAAACTACTTCATGTTGGATTTATCTACTCGGTTCCCTTGATTGAATGGGTATCCAATCCCGTTCCTGTGAATAAGAAGCAAGGAACCATCAGTGTATGCATGGATTTTCGTGAACGGAACAAGGCTTGTCCTAAAGACAACTTCCCGACACCCTTCATAGATTAGATTCTCGATGAGTGTGCATGAATAATTTTTTTTTTTTCATGGATGGATTTTTAGGGTATAACCAAATTCAGATTAAACTCGAGGATCAACATAAGACAACATTTATTTTTCCTTGGGGTACTGCCACATACCGGAAGATGCCTTTCGGCCTTAAAAACATCGGAGAAACCTTCCAAGGTTCTATGACCTTCGCATTTCATGATATCAAACATATAGTCAAGGCCTATCTTGACAATCTTGTTGGTTAGTCCCGTAAGAGAATGGATCACCCTAAGCACCTTCGACTAGTTTTTGAAAGATGTCGTCATTATCGCATCTGTTTGAACCCCCATAAATGCATATTTTGCATTAGGTCAAGACATATTCTAGGATTTTTAGTCTCTGAGACTAGGATCATAGTAGATTTGTTAGAGGTTAAGGAAATACTTCGATTGCCTCCCCCGCGCACTATTTGACAACCTCAAGGATTACAGGGGAAAACTAACTTTTTACATTCGTTTATAGTGAAATATGCCAATATTACTAAGGGTTTCATGCATCTCTTGAAGAAGGATACCCCTTTTATCTAGGATAAGAGAGCCCAGGAATCCTTTGATTCTTTGGAGAAAGACTTGGTATCGAAGCCTTTGCTAAAGTATCATGACTATAGTAGAGATTAATTGCTTTATGTTTCCGCGTCCGAAGAGACGATTGGTATGGTATTTTTTTAGGAGGATGATGAGCTCCACGAGAACATCATTTACTATCTTAATATAAACTTAGTCGGTCCTGAACTCAAATATTCTCATGTTGAAAAATAGCTTTGGCTTCCATTCACGTAGTCCAATGGTTACGACATTATATATTGCTTTTCAAAAATATTATGGTTGTCGATGTCAATCCATTTCAATACATCCTTACCAGGCGTATCATAGGGGGAAAGTACAATAAATGGATTGTCATTTTACAAGAATTCGATCTCAATTTTGATTCTGCGATATCCAAGAAATCACTAGTCTTTTCAATGTTAATATCCAAATTCCCATGATTAGATGAGGATGTTATCGATGTTGATTCATTTTTGTATGAACACATTTTCCTTGTCTCATCATCTAACCTCTGGTATGGATACATTGTTATCTATATTCAAACTTTGAAGTTCCCTCAACATCTCTTGCAAGATGACCGATGGTGTATAAGATATCAGGCTAAGAACTACCTTATTGCCGGCGACACTTTGTATCGTCAAGGAGTAGAATCCGAAGAGGTTAATCCGAAGAGGATTGAGTTGGTTTTTGTAGTTTTTGCGCGGATTCTTCGGATTTTAGATTCTGTTGAAGAGGTTAAGAAGTGTCATCCCTATCAGGTGTTCACTTGGAAAATGCACTCACATCCATCCCCTCTCCATCCATTCATTATCATCAGTCCCTTCACCAATTGGGGGGTGGACTTTGTGGATTGAAACCCAACTTCGGATGGGGGGCATCAACACATTATTGTGGTCATGGACTACTTTAATAAGTGGGACGAGGCCATTCCTACAGTTAAATATGATGGGAATACTTCCACCTTCTTCATATTCAATCAAATTATATCCAGGTTCAAAATCCCGAGTGATATTTTCACTAATCATGGCAGTCACTTTTAGAATTAAATTATGGAAGAAATAACATCTAAACTAGGGTTTAAGCATGGTCATTCTTCCCCTTACTACCCCTAAGAAAATAGATAGGTAGAGTCTATGAACAAGTCTCTCAAGACCATTTTGTAGAAAACGGTCAGTCAAAGAAAATATAATTTCCATATCATGCTATATCCCTCACTTTGGGCATACCGAACCTCGGTTAAAACTGCCACCATTTTTTATCCTTTCCAGTTAGTACTCGGTGTGGAGTCAATCTTACCTATTGACTGCGAAATACCTTCTCTTAGATTGGCAATTGCGCTCCTACCTAACACTTTTGATCTCGAACAACACCTTGTGCACCTAGAGAGTCTTGACGAGCAATGTCAAGACGCCTCTACGACTATCGAAGCGAATAAAAAATGTGTCAAGGTCCAATACGATAAGTTTGTTTGTCCTTGGTTGTATGCTGAAGGTGACTTGGTGCTTTTATATGATCAAGATAAAGAACCACTGGGGGCAAGCAATTTCAAACCCATGTGGCATGGTCCCTATATCGTGTGATGCGTCTTAGAAAAATGAGCCTATGAATTAACAGATTATGAAGAGAACATGTTGGCTGAGCCCAAGAATGGGCTCTTCTTGAAACGATATTATTTTTGAGCCCCAAGCTTGGGCATAACTCTTTGTATACTAATGTAATTTAGTGTATATATCTTTTCCCTTTATTTTTCATCTTCAACTTGCTTATCAAGTTTTCCCTTGGTTGACAGATGCCAACAAAGTCTTCGGTCTACTTAGAATTCATAGATGGAGCTAGTCATCATACATCGAACTTGGCTTCGACCACTTGGGTTGTTTACTCACCCAAGGGTCTACTGGTGTCTTCAGGTGGAATATGCCTAGGGGCATCCATGAATAATGTGGCTGAATATAGTGTCGTTATAGAAATTTTGTGCGATGCCATTTTGCATGGTATTCGCTCTCTAGAGGTTCGCATGGATTCCCAATTAGTAGTATATCAGTTGAACGACAGTTACCATGTGCGTGACCCTATGTTACTCTGCCAATTTATATGGGTATGAATTTTATAACAACAATTTAATTTTATTACTTATCATCACATACCTAGGAGTTCTAATTGTGTATCCGATGCATATGCTAATTTCGTTTTAGATTGGCATTTTTCACATAACTAAAGAAAAGAAAAATTCTCATCAATGTACAAATTGTAACATAAGTAGTGTCAAAGAACCATGTTTTTATATATATTTCAAAAAATATGATGTTTATAGTACAAAATTGGGGCTAACACCCTCAATACACATACAATCGATAATACAAAAGTCATGACATCTATGCCTGTGGCGCCAGATGAGTGTCATGATAGAAAACTACAGCATTTGCAAGACTCCGAAAGAGTCTCACCCACGCTCTAAGCACTCCTACCATCTGTCGCTGCATAGCCTCCGACAGATCCTCCGTTTGAACCATCAAAATCCTTTGTTTCAAACGCGATAGTTTTCTCTGCATGTTAGTTTTCTCTGCACGTTTTGAAGGACTCTCTCTGCATCTCCTCCCACTACCTCATCTCCCCAGTTCCTCCGACGATGTCATGGAAGACCGTTCAGTCGCCGTGGACCTACGTCTATGTCACATACATGTCTAATTAGTACTTAAACATCATCCAAAAGTATTTTTCTTTTCCTATACAAAGATACAAAAAAAAAATTAAATATTTAAAAAAAATTGACATACCTATGTTAACATAGGCGGTCCCTGGTGGTAATGGCATGTCAGGGTCCCCTCTGAAGTTGATCCCTACATAAGGGTAGTCATCCAGAGCTATGACATGTTGTCTCCACTAGTAGAAGAATTCATCATTGTAGGGTGTGGGCACCCTACCTCCCCCTTGTTATCTCATCACCTTGGTTCACCGTGACATGGCTAGATCGTGAGGTCCATGCGAAATGGTCTCAAATCTAGGTCCAAAACCTGGAACCCGCTTGAAGAAAAATCTACACAATATAGAAGTGAACCTGAATTTCCTCTTACTACCCTGTTTACATTCTGTTAACTGGGTCTTCATGTTATCCAGTAGTGAGGTGCACCATTCATACACCGTCGGTCTCAATCACTCTACCAAGTATAACATAAGAAGTATCAATGTCTAGTGCAAAGAGGTTGATCCTATGATCCCTGTCAAAACGAGGAAAAAAATATTGAGGCTTAGATTGTTTATCACTCCCTTCTCGGTCCCTGCAATACAAGGAGCATCTATGTATTCCTCTATTTTCATACCGCTTCCAACTCCTTGGGATTTTGCGTTGACCACCTCACCCTGACGTGACAACCCCATCAGGAAATAAATGTCCTCGACTTCAATCCTTAATGGTTTCCCATCAAGGTTGAAGCTTTCACTATCAGGATCCTAGTAATCCACGAGAAAATGTAGCAATCTCACTTGGGTCGTCATCCCTTTAAGAGCCCAAAACTTATACAACCCACATATTTTCAAGGCCAATTAGGCCCCTGGATCTCTTTCCACAACAACATATACCTCCTCATGTTCCCTTTCCATCCACTCTAGCACCATCCCGTAAGAGAAAAATCATCTTTTGAGTTAGAAATCACTAAAAAATAATGTTTACGCACATATACGCGACTGCGGTGTTCACAATTGCATATAGGGATGAGTATACATTGGTTTTCTTCTAGACAGCCACATATAATCATGCGTATACATGACTCGATGAATGGTAGCCCGCGTACACCTAAACTTCTAATTTGCACCCTAAATAACTTAAAAATTGGAACCTAAATACAAAATCTAATCCAATGAAAATAAAGAGGAGAGGAAAAGGAATTACCTGGTCCAGATGGTCATCGATTCCACCATTCATAGATCCCGCAATCACCAATTGAAGTTTAGAGGTAATTTTGTCCAAAATCCACTATTTGGGTAAAAAATACAAATGGTATAGTAAATTTGTTTTTTTTACTATTTATAGAAAAAATTTACCCACTTTGCATAGTTTCGAAGAATTTTTTCTCCTAATGGACTAATATGATAGTGGATTGAGTTGATTTTTGTAGTTTTATTTAGGGATTCTTTCCATGTTCAATGTTATGTCACCCATTCATAAATTTCGATAGGTATTTTCACTACCCAACATATAGGATAGGTATCCATTCCATCATGCACACTTGCATCGTCCTATGACTATCACTCATATGCCTTAGGTATGAACCCATTTTATAATGAGACAGAACCTTCTATTTTATACTAGAAGTGTCATTTTGAATGGTAGAGACTTACAAAACATAGGTACCCTAGTTAAATCCTCTACTTTATTTGGTGCCCATGCAGAGATTTTTTTCGTAGGACCGAGAGTCCCTTATATCTAATACATGAATTTATGTTGAACCTCATTTTTCACTCATAGATATGCTGACCTATACCTAGAGGACTCCCAAACGAGTTTGATTTAAGCTCTTTTCCGACTCGTTTTCAAAAAGAAAAAATATTGCTGAGTGAACTTATCTCTTTCACACTCGTAAATTGGATTTGAAAGGACGTCTATTTGGTGCAAGTTTATCTATTTTTCAAACCAAGTAGACTAAGATTATGAAAAAGGAATTTTTTTGGCATTAAGTTGTGATTGCATCTCATGCCATTGCTTGCAGTATTGATCTTATTGTTGGTTCTCGCTTTGCATTATAAACCATTTACCTCATCATTTTTTCATCCTCAACCAAGAAGATACTTGTTTATATCCTTCACATATTGACACCTTATACCTAGGAGGGAACATTCCCCCGAGTGTCCATCTCCTGCATGCACCTCCTTGCATTGAGCATAGTTATGTTCCACTGTTGGAACTAGTTTTGCTTAATTGAGACACTTGTTTCCTCCTCTGTATAATAGCATTCATTTGACTATGAAAAAACAAAAAAAGACGAGCAGGAAGGGAGTATTATATTATATTGGAAATAGTCGTTTCACCTTTGAACATAGCACAAAATTTTTGAGTCCACTTCTCATCATAATTTTGGGTTTAGCATGAACTTAGGAAGCTGAGCTCGTTACATAGAGTTTACTCCTTCAACTGGTTACTCTTCAAGTCTCTATGAAGAGTTTGATTGGTGCCTCCTGCATCTCACGGTTTCATCATTGAGTCTATGCTACTAGATTCTTCCATATGTCTCATGCTCTTGTTCAAAGGATATCTATCAACTTGTGTTGAACATTCCTCAAAAATCTTGACTTTTCATGTCGACCATACCCTTAGTTTCTCTCAGAATCACATGAAGTTGTAGTCCTATTGTGCACCCTGATCCTACTTTCATTATTGGTAGGTAACCTTGAACCCAACAATTGACATTTCATCAGTGGTTATTGACTGGGTGGTTTCCCTTGTGTTCAATGGCAAGTCATCTATTCACACATTGGCATTCATGTGGTTTCTTGGATTCCATTAGCATTATTGGTGGTTTCCTCGCCTTTGTCAACAATTTTTCTTATTGGATTCTATTCATATGGTCTTTTTCATGTACCTCTTGCACCTGGCACACACGAAAGACGCATAGGGTCGTTGGTTCATGAACATGCAATTCGTCTAATTTCCTCCAAATCATCAATATCCTTCTTTCTACTTCATGTTGAATGATAAGAGATTCCTTAATGCTCTCCTTTCAGTGGGTCTCCTTCCATCGACTTCATCTCATCTATTTTGGATATGATACCTAGAGTCCTATGAGTACCTAGAGGCTTATAGTCATTAGTGGCAAGTTCTCTTTCCATCGACAATTGGGAATACATCAATGTCTCCTGATCGATGGATTATTCAAGTGTTCAAACTCAAATCATTTATTCACACGTGTAATAATGTACTTGGTGCCTTGATACCTAATTTCATCATCGATAGGTTGTCTCGTGTTTGTTAACGGTATACCTCAATGACCGGTAATCAAACAAAGTCTCATCGTGTTCGACCTCAACTACTTTATTCACATGATGTAGACTTGCACCTTTGGAATATTGTATAGAAGACTTGAAGAGTTTATAGTCACAAATTTCCTAATTTGTTGCTACCTTTCATTGGAGTAGTACTTATGTGACTTCAGTGATCATGGGAGATCAGATTGTACTCCATTGTATACAAAAATATTCAGATTTATTTTGAGACTGGTTTTACTAGGCCTTGTTTATGACTATGATAGACTTTGGCATGTATCCACCTTTGTATTTCCTATTCATGGCCATGGGAAGTTTTTTGGTATATTTTCACATGGATCTGCAGTGTAATTCAAATTGGCAGCCATGTATGCAAAGTCAAGAAACATTGTAATGAGCAACTAGTTCTTCTGGCTGGGTCCCCATTACTCCACTTCTGGATTTTATAATGTATTTTGTCCAACACATATACTCCTCTAAACTCACACATTAGGGGGAATCTGTTATAGAAATGTTTTCCTCACCTTATGCAATCTTGCACAGAGGGTCTTTTTCCATGTCCCTACACAGACTTGAAGTCCCTTTTTGCAAATCCTGGAACTAAAAACATGATTTTTCAACATATATGTACCTTACCTATATTACAACATTCATATATGCAGGTTGCACCACTACAGCCCACGTACACCAAGATTTGTGCCCAAAATTAACAAATGGTGTCGAGTTTCCATGCCACGTCACGAGATCTATGATCCTTGGCCTTCCATATAATGGAAACGTTCCTAATAGACCCTTCAGTTTGACTTGAAGGATAAAAATGGGCCAAATACAAGCTATGGAAAAGAGGAGAAGAATTCAAATTTGAGAACAAAGTTACTCTGGAGAAATTATTCACTTCGCATTGAGTCTACATCCCTTTGTTCTTTACATCTGAACACATTTTTTAGCCCTCAAGATCTTCCCTTATTGATTGAGAACCTCATTGTCTCTCTTATATGAGCTTGCCTTTGGTGGAGTATTGAAGTGGTGGAGGCCCAACTAGAAGGAACTTAGTTTCTCAGTTCTGAACCGTGCCGACACAGAATTTTGTAAATCATTCACTTTTGTTGATTACATCTTAATAGAAATACTCGTTTCTCGTCCAATTAGTATCTTGCAAATATTTGAATTATTATTCTATGGGTTTATTTGTTATGAATATTGATAGATTATGTTATTGAATGTGATAACATTATATATTATCACCATATTCTTTTATTTCTTAGTTGTTGAGGACTAGTTGCAGGTATATTTCTTTGGGTCAAGTGTTCAACGGTGGAATTCATCAAATGTCTGGGCGAGGTAGGCCTTTTATCTTGTCTTCTTAGCATATTTTTTATATAGCATACTTGAGATTAGAGTTTATTTCTACAGTCATTTCCATCTGTTGTGGTTTACCCCTAGCCATAGAGATATTTTCCTCGTAACACATTATCATCTTCTTTGACATCATTTTGTGCTTCCATTGTGTCATTTTGTTCTTCCATTGACTCTTTGATATCAGCAAGTTCTCCAAAGTGATCCTTTCCAATCATTCCTCCTAATGGTACTTGAGGTTCCTTTGACATTTTTTCCACCTTTGATTCACTAAAATATCCTTTCCTCAAGCCAACTTCTTTCATTTCATCTGGAAGAGATGGAATAACATTAATTCTTTGTTGAATAAAACTTCACTTCATTGGGTCACTTTCAATGGTTATGAAATTCCTTCATTTCTATAAGAAACATGCTAATGTTGTACCTAATCACCAAATACAAAATCAATAATGAAGTTAGATACTCTAAAAAGACATAAATTAAAAATAATATAATATTGAAGTATTATTTCATAAATATTAGATCATAATTCTTACCTGAACCCGAGAACAAATCCAAAACCAAACATCCTCCATTTGAAAATGTATCTATAAGATAATTAATTAATGCTTGTGGTTTTTGAAAATGTTAACCATCTCTCCTTTCATATATTTTTCCTCATATGTTATCATTCTAACCACAACATTGTATACCAATACACTATTAGGAGTCTCTGCATCCTTTGCATTGACAAGAATAGAATTATAAGAATCATCTTTTGTCCAAGTTGCAAGATGTATACTCTCAAAATTACGTTTAAATGATTCTCTATTGGAGCTTTGAATATTAGGTTTGTGCATGTAACATAAATAAGTGCAAACTCAATTAACTTGTGAATTAATAAAATTGTTTTCTAATCATAATTGTTAAACATACACTTTCAATATCTTACCGAATAAACTCCATCCTTATCTTTTATTTCCCCTTGAAGCTTAATTGTACTAATCCTTGTTGTGTGTCTAGATGAAATACAAAAAATTTCCAAAATGGCGATGTTGTAATTTCCGTAAATCCCATAACCACTTTATTGAAAGCTTGGTAAGTATAAGGCTCAATATCATATCCAATGTTTTGGATATTATAACCATGAGGGATATCCACAATAACTAGGGAGTATTGTTTTTAGGAACAATAATTTCAAATTGTTCATAATCACCTAATATCAATTTATATTGAACAATTTCAAGCCCATTCCAAATGTAGTGATAAAGGGTGTCATCAAGTTGAACATTTTGAACACGTCTCCTTCTTTCTCTTTCAGACTTAGCTTTTTGAATAAAACTTTTGAAAGTTTCATGTATTCCATCTGCATTCTTATTTGGAATATTTAATGAAACAAACAAACGTATAGTTTTATATCTATAACTATTAAAATAGAAATAAATTAACTTACAAACGGATAATATGAATGTAATAAATCAACTTACCTTTTTGAATGCAACAAAAAATTGTTTCAATACTATTGTAGAGCTTGAATCTGGATAGTTGAGTTTAACATCATCCCAACTTTCTTCATTCAACATCTTGACCATTTCCTCTTGTGTTCTCATATACACCTTGTGACTAAATTAAAAAGAAATAATGTTATAATATATAACAAAATACTTAGAACATTGATATGTTAAACTGAAAAAAATAATTGTCTTGTCCTAACATTAATAAAAATAACTCAACAAACTTACTTTTTAAATTCATCACACATTTCTTCCATGGACCATTATCCCTACCTAACATGTGATAATATGGTTATGATAAGTTTCTCATCCTTCACTCCTTGTATTGATCTCCAAGGTGTTATAGTCATATCATATGGATTATGTTTTATGCTAGGACCTATCTTACTTGTGCCAAATATAAATCGTTTAGCCTTCTGAAATCTCTGATTTTTTATACTAATGTTTTCCCATATGGTGAATATCTCATTTATAAAATCCCATACATGTCCAGTTCTAAATCCCAATTGAAAATATCTATCCACATATCTAAATATGTCACTTCCTTTGCTATTTTTTTCTTGTGTGTTTTCGTCATCAAGTGGGAATCCTATTTCCATACAACATTTCTTCTGAAACTTGACATCAACATTTGATCTCTCCCCATGACATATTTTAAAAAAATCACTATGGATAAATCTCACCATTTGAATGAAAGACATATACATTCTATACTCATTGTCTTTGTTATGGTACCATGCCAATAAATTTTCTTTTGAATCTGTTAAACTGGCATAAATTATGCATTTGACTATCTCAAAAAGAGGATTATTGGGATATTCTTTCATCAATTCTCTTCTATCCTCTGTAGAATGATTTCATCCAATCACATAATATCCAATGACATAACATTTTGATCTATCAATTCTTCCCTCGTAGGAACTTCCATTGGGTCAATAAGAACTAGGTAGTCAACCACATGTGCATATGGATTGTACCTAATCAATGCTTTCAAATTGTGAATATGCAAGTGGTGTGGTTCTCTAATTTTGTATTTTTCTTTCCCTTATGTGGGTTTATAAATTTGTTTCACATTCAATTGAAATGTGTGGCCATCATCAATGAATCTCGTCATCCTCAATATATTTCGAATGACATTTTGTGTTATTTTCATAATACCATCCTCTAGATCATCACTTGGTGTTATTATTTCTCTGCTACCTTTAGGAATTTCACTATAATACTCCTAGATAACGTTGTATTCTTCAACATCATCAACAACATTTACTTTCTTCCTCTTATGATTTAAATGTGTTTCATCTAAATCAATGATTTCTTCATAATCAATAGGAATGGACTCATCATTAGCCATCGCTCTTTTGTGTTTATCTTGTTTATTCTTTTTGCGAGAAGGAGTGATAACCTCATTGGGACTAATCTCAACAAAATCTTCATTTGGAGTTTCCTCATTTTCAAATGTAAGCCTTTTAGGATTTCTAGAATGAGGATTTTTCTTTCTTCTTTCATGTTCTTCTCTATCTACTCTTGTAGGTTCAACCTCCATTACTTTGTGTTTTTTTCCCTTCCTTCTTTTGTATTTTCAATATGAAAAGCGTAGATGACATCCATGATATTATTCTTTGTAGAGTAAATACCCACTAACATATGTGAAAGTCATTCAACAAAATCTTGTAAAAATAAAATATATCATTTTCATGTTAAATAAAATTAAAAAATTACCATGATACTAAAAATAATAAATGACACAAAAATAAAAATAAAAAATTTACATTTCCTTTCTCAATGTCATCAACAATGGGTGCACATAATTATGAAAAACATTCATTCTTGTTATAATTTCTCAATTTGAAACAATATCTAAACTTTATATAAGTTCTTCCTTATTTGACAAGTGCATAAACAATATTTTTGGCTGGCACCAAACATATATCTCGTAACAAGCCAAGTGCCTGATAATTTCCTAGCACATGATCTAATTTGGTACAATACAAATATATATGATCTCCATTGTTGCCTTGCTTGTCTTTATAAAAACAAATATATTCCAGTTTGCTTTCATCTTCCAGAGAATTCCACTCTCTAACATTCTTCATTGCCTTTGATAGCTCAGGTGTTATGTTATCATTTTGTTGCCTAGCATTCATGGAGGTTCCAATTGCAATTTTGGATGTCATTATTGTAGGTAATGATCCATATATATTCATAGATAATATCTTTCCTATCATTTTCCCTATAAGATAAAACAAATTAAATTAGGCATTTTACATTATAGAAAAATAAAAATAAAAACCTTGAATATAAGAACTAATTTAAAAAAAAGATTAAAAAAATTGACCCATGGAGTTATTAGGCTTATGAAGGGACCATTCCTTGGCCATGGGGGCCTCGGGTGATGTCGGGCATCGCCCCAACCCCCATGACCAAGCCCAAGAACTTGGTTGTGTGGGATGGGGTGATGCCCGCCATCGCCCCAGCCCTCATGACCAAGCCTCGAGCATTGCCCAGTAACCACCATGGGGCATAAGTAAAAAAAATAAAAAAGACTAAATTGTTTTACAAAAGTATACCTAAATTTGTCTTTTTTTTCTTCTTTTTTTCAAAAAAGCTTAAGGATTTTGTTAAAACATTTTGAAAAAAGTCTCAATTTTTTAAAAAAGTTGTGATTTTTTTAGAAAAAATTAGAAAACATGTAAAACAATTTAGGGTTTTATAATTTTTGCATGAAAAATTATTATGTGATTCAAAGATGATCTTATAATTGTTGTTTTGGTAAATGGTAAGAATTTAAAAAATAACTAACCTATGAAATGCTAGATTCTCCTTAGATGTCTTCTTGATGTTTCTCCCTTGTAGCTTGTTCCAAATCCTTTAACAAATATTGTTCAATATATCACACAATGTAAAAAGACAAAAAAAGACTGTGTATTTATAACACAGATGATATAAATTACTATTAGTATAAAAAATGTGGGATAAATAAAAATGAAGAAGATTGTCTACATATATACCGAAAATTATATGGATCGTCGCTATGTTTAATGGATGTGCGATTAAAAAACAAACATGAGAAATATTTTAATTAACAAGTAAATAACAAAATAAAAGAGTAAACATTGTTTTTAATTTTTAAGGGAAAATAATAAAGGGAAGAAATTTGGGGGAAATTTTGGAGGGAAAAAATCGAGGGGGAAATTTTGGAGGGAATATTTTGGGGTGAAATTTTGGGGAATATTTTTTTGCGGGGGGGGATTTTGGAGGGAAATTTTTTTTTTTTGGGGGGGGAGGGGGATTTAGAGGGAAAATATCATTATGAAAATTATAAGAATGTCATTGGGAGGGTGAGAATTTGTATAATTCTATGTTCTTAGAGAGAAGGGATGGCTTCGTGAGATAAATACAATTTTAATTTTATTTCTGATACATCAACAAATTGTCCGCATACCTCTTTTGTTGGGACTAACAAATGCGATGAGAATTCTTGTAATGCAAATGAGGCGTCATATTTTTCAACTATTCATAAGTTTGATCATAGTGCAAGCAATGTTATTCATCATGTTCCTCATGAAAGTCCTAAATCAAAGGACTTTGAAGACATCAATGATGAAGAGGAGGAATATGATGGTGATAAATCTATTCAAAAGTTTAGTAGTAATGAAAATAATCAAAATGTAGGTCGAAGTGGAGACTATGATCAACGTTTAAATGATCGGGATGACAATTTTCGTCTAAGTGAGGAGTTTCAAGGTACCGATGAAGATTTTCAAGGCACCAATCAATATGATGAAGAATTTCCCTCAAGTAGAAATTTTAATAGAAATGAAGATGATTATGACAATGGTGGACACTCTTTCTCGAGTGGTGAATTTAAAGACATCAATGTTGGTGATGATGAATTTCCTCCAAGTGAGTATTTTGAAGGTACTGATGAATATTTTCCTCCAAGTGAGGATTTCCAAGGAACAAATGAGGATGATTAAGAATCCCCCCCAAGTGGGGATTTTAAAAGTAGTGATGATGATTATGACAATGCTGGATTTCCCAAATGAATAATTTAAAGGAAGCAATGTTGGCGATGATGATTTTCCTCCAAGTGAGGATTTTCAAGGTATTGATGAGGATAATGAAGATTTTCCTCTAAGTGAGGATTTTCAAGCCATTAATGAGGATGATGAAGAATATCCCTCAAGTAGGGATTTTCAAATTAGTGAAGATGAATACGCCATTGGTGGACACTCTTTACTAAGTGATAAATTAAAAGAAAACAATATTGATGATGTTGATTTTCCTTCAAGTGAGGATTTTCAAGATACTGATGTAGATTTTCAAGGCACTAAGAATGATAGTGAAACGTTTCCCTCAAGTGGGGATTTAGAAATAAAAAAATATGATTATGTCAATGGTGGACACAATGTTAAAGATGATTTTCCTTCAAATGAGAATTTTCAAGGTACCGATGACGATGATAGAAATTTTTCTCCAAGTGAGAATCTTAATGGCATTGACAGTTTTATGGGTGATGATGATTTTCGTTCAAGTGAATATTTTCATGGAAGATCCAATGGCATTGGTGAGGATGGTAATCATGTTTCTAGTTATTTTTATATTTCTCTCATGAACGAGATTATCAATGAAGATGATGTACCAAGGATTCTCTAGTTCAATATCATGAAAATGTTTTGCTTGATATTCCTTCGGGTGATAAGGAACATCCTTCTAGTGAGGATGATGAAATAGTGGATACATTGCAAAGAAACATTGTGTCTAGGACCAGGACTAGACATTTTTATATCAATCCAAATCATTCTAGTTATACAATGTCTAGAAAATAATTTATCACTAAATCAATTTCCATAAGTGAATTGATTTCAAGTGAATGTTGTCAAAATAATTGTTAGAAAAGCATGGACTGCATGTATTCCTTGAACAAAAGAAAGACATATTTGTCAATGAATAAGAGCATGAAAAATTCATATTTGATGGGGTGCATGATATCCACCAATACAGGATATGATTATCGCATTGAGAATATTTTATTTTGCAGAAAGGATTTCAAAAAAATTCACTCAATCGGTAAATTTTCGTCTATCAAGAATCCATACAAGGTTGGAAAAACATCCTTCATTTTATTCAAAGGTACATCATGGATGAGAGAGTGGGTCATTGAAAAAA
>ML796911.1:217863-231833 GCA_009831015.1 Picea engelmannii | reverse complement strand
GAATAATCAAGAATATGAAAGGTAACTTCCTTGTCATATCCAAGTCTTGTTCTATTCTTGTTGTAGATGATTTCTTCCCAAGGTCTGATAATGGGCTTGGAAAGAGTATTATGAACTTGTTGCTTTGAAATCCCTGGAAGCGGATTTACTGCATGTTGATGCATCATTGAAAGGTTTTCTTCATTGAAATCAAAAGAAAACTCTTGAATTGTAGGTTCATGAATAGATTCAACTTCGTCTGAAACTGATTCTGAAGTTGTATCATTGTGTTGTTCCTTCACTGACTATTGATCAAAAGCATCATCATCATCAACATCATAGAGAGGGTTGTGTTGAACAAAAACTAGTTCAGAACACTTCACTGGCTGTTGATTTTTGAGATCTATCAACTCATCATTCAATAGTTGGGATAGAGATTGAAGAAGTCTGACTTTAGCTTGTGTCACTTGCAAACAAGTTAACACTGATTGAAGAGTTGTTTTGTTCAATATCACTGTGTTGTCTTCAATGGTGTTTATTAGAGTGTTCAGTAACTCTAATAATTCGAGACTTCGAGCCATTTCAAAAACACTAAATGAGGTCTCCTTGTGAAGGTAGATCCTGATTACAATTTGACTCGACAGAAGAAGGTTTTTATTTGCAACTTGCTCACTTGAATCGCTCACTTGAACTTCACGCTCGCTTGATTTTGTTTCACGCTCCTTTGTACTTCCCTTTCTTGAACTTGCTTCAAGGAAGTTGAGGATGTCGGTTACCACCGAAAATGCATCAAAAGTGTGATGTTTACAATGATTTGAGTTTTAACACCCAACCTTGTCAATTACGACTCAAAATGAATCTAGGGTGTCGGGCTCAGCCGGAAATGCACCTTATGACAAATTTAATTCAACTCAACTTGATCTTATTCTTACTATTGCAAGTACAATTCAACTCGATCAAATGATCTTACAACAAACATTTTTGCAAGTTACAATTGAATTACAAATGCTCCATGATGTGTTGAGTTCAAATGCTTTGATTTGTCCATTGCTGATGTGGTTGATGACTTGAATTCTTGATAATTATCTTCATAGATGCTTAATCATATGTGCTTTGATTACTTGTACTTTACTAGCATTAATTGTGTGATTGAATCAACTTGCTTGGAAGGCCATGTGTGTATAGCCGTATGAAAAATTGTAAGTGTACTTATGTAAAAAACTAGACATAAAACATTACATAAAGCAACCATGAAAACATTCACCACCACACATAATGGAAATGTTCTTAGACCTCCTTATTCAATTTCGGGACAGGTCTAGGATGAGAGTGACCACAAAAAAAAAATGATTTTATTAAGATATCCTCTTTACAATCACAATGATGCACCCATCATTTACAATACAATTCAACTTATATTTGATTCTTACAAAGTTGAATTGATCTTCAAATTTCTCCATAAATCATATTGCTCTCTCTCCATGCACTGATTTAAAGCCTTTTAGCAGGCAACAATCCATTTTGTTTCTGCCACAAATATTGTTGATAGTTTCAAGCTTTCTATATTGTCTTCTTTGTTGGCAGCATTTCAATACTTGTGGACAAGAAGTGGACATATATTATTGACCATATACAAAGAAAAGTCCTTTGGTGCCCCTAGAAATAGTCGGCTTGTTGATGGTCAGTGGTGTGTTCATGTGCAGGTTTCTAGTAGTAACGAAAGACGACAACGCGAGCCCATGGGAATCCTTCAAATGAATTTATCGACTCCTGCAAGCGTGAAACTTGTCGCCTACTAGAAATATCAATGTAACTGGTGGAGAAAAGGTAGATTTATCAACCCAAAACCAAACACCCCTTCAAAGGAAGATGATGGTATGATCTGGTAAATGGAGGCTCCTAGATCTCAATATTTTCTTCACAAGCAATCGATAGCATAAACAAGAATGACAAAGGAAACATTTGAAAATTTCACTGTGTCGTGGGAGAATCGATCAATTGGCTATCAGGCTCTAGGCTTGACTTCAAACGTAGCCATACTTGCTCGTCTTCTCAAAGGTCATCATTTTATCTCCATATGTAGATGGCATGTATTCTGCTCCAAATTGTAGTAGTCAAAGCATCATCAAGCATTCAAATTTGTTGGAAAACGTTTTCCTGTAACAATAGATCATGATATCTAGAAAGCCACCAAGATCCACAATTGAAAGATCTAATTCGTTGAGAAATTTTTGGAACAAATCATTGAGATCAGAGGTTGTTGAGGAGGTCACACGAGCATATCGATGTGGTTTGCATGGTCTGAATATTGATTTGTGGAGGACGTGTGTGTTGTACAAGATCGAGGGTAGATGATTTAGATTCCTTATCGAGCTAGACAACATTGGATGTATTGGGTTGGTGAAGAAAAGAGGGATCCACTGCACTCAAAACTGGTAGATCACTCAGCATCTCTATAAAACCCTCGGCTCCTTAAATCACAAGGCACAAAGGTTTTATCCAAATTATTTTCCACTGCCACGAAGGAGTTGCGCCTGCATTACAACATCATTTCTCCAAACAACAAATCATGGTATACATTCACTTGACACCAATGATTTTCAAAAACCAACGATTGAACAACAAGAGATCCAACGTTATGATGCTAGCAACTACACATGTGAAAAGTAAGAGTTCCCTATAAAAGTTGCACATTTACCATCGACAACAAGATGCAGGTATTTTGAGGCGCATTACCACATCTGTCAATAATGAATCTAACTTTGGAAACAATGATGCAAGTAACTGTCATAACTCAACCCCAAATTTGCACACTTTCGTGCCCAAATAATCACAGGAAGAAATGTGCAGTAAATCTCAGACGGTGAAACATAATTAATTTCATCCCCTCGGCCACAGTTCAAACTTCAAATCCCTTGAAATAGCATTAAAAAATAAAAACCTTCCTGGCCTTAAAATCAAGTGATAACAGTTATGCAATTAACAAGAAAAATCAAATACCTCCGTCGATTAAAGACTTCATCTGTTTGATGGCATCCGAAGTGTTGTGCCCCATCATAAACCAGCAGACTGGAGAGACTCGTTTTTTTTTTTTAATTGACACTGTCAGTGTTTCCGTCAAACAGGAGGTAGAGGACACAAATTTCTAGTCATGGATCTCTACGGGCCAAAGCGTCGAGATCCGGAAAACTGAACCGAACCAAACTAAAACACTGCCAAATCTATGAGCTTCTCCAGAAATGCATATCTACGTTAATACAACACCACAATTACAATCTTTCCAACACACCTTATATCCATTTCGTACTCACACGGATACGCTCGGCCCTTCCTTTTTTGCGAACCGATTGCCAGAATTCTTAGATCCTTCTTTGTGTGCTATTCACCATAGGCGACACCTTCAACACCAACATAAGTGACAATGGGCAGTGATACACTCATCATTTCTCCTACGCAATGGTCCTTTACTCACAAGGCAATTCTCCTTCACACATAAATACTCACATTCGCACAGAAATTACATGGGAATTTGTACTACAAATTATTCTACTCTCAATCATACACACGGAAATGAAATAGCTCTGATATTATCTCCATATTTTCATCATGGCTCTGATAAATAGCCCCATAATACTATCGTGTCTCTGATACCAATTGATAAATCATAAACAAGAACAACAACAATTGATAAAATAGAGACAAGAACAACAACATGGCGGAAAAGGCATATTAGCCAACACAATATTATTCATTCCAATGTTACATATTTATAGTACAATGGGTGATGCCACCTAATAGAGATATTTGCTCTAGATCCTAAAATCACGCATGATGACTAGGCTAGGAAATCTTAACTAACTCATTAGTCGTCACTTGAGGATATATTACTAATATCCTAAATGAATAATACAAATATAGGTGATAATTTAGACTTAGTGATTGGTAAAGGTAAGCCATAAGCTAACAAAAATGTTGGAATCCTATAATCATTGATTGAATGTATTAAGAAAGCATACATTCCATATCATGTTTTTCATAGATTAGAATAAATTGTTGACATATGAATATTTATTTAGTGATCACATCATGAACAAAAATATATTGAGCATATTAATGACATTAGATTCCAACACCAATTTTGTTTCAAAACAATTGATGGGAAAACACTTATATGGGGAAATCAATATTCAACTACTACAAAATGGGGGCCTTCATCAGGTTTAGAATTTGAAGTTCATTCCAGATCGTCAAATATTTGTATCAAAGTTATTATTTTTACAATCATTTGTTGAAATCCATAATGCACAGAGGCGTAATAGAGATGTAGATTATTCAGAATGCTTGTAAGAAATAAAAAGTCCATTAAGGATACATATGGGTACTTTGATGTTGTTTATTATGTTTGGTGGGAGTATTTTTTTCAATAGTCAAAGTGACATAATTTCAATCTCAAAAAATGAACATACATTGTTGAAGACTCCATTTCATTGGCCACAAAATATGTCAAATGAATCTGAAGAAACAAACATTGTTGAAGTTCAACAAGAATCTCAAGGTGTTATTGAGTTTAAACAAGTAGAGGAAAGGGAAATGTATATTGGTTTGTGAAGGTCATGTACATAACGTGAAGCCATGGAATATATTTATAGGGGTTCAGTACAAGATATTAAGGAGGGTAGCATGATTGCAGTCTTAGCGACTGAAGATCCACATGGTTATCCATTATGGATTGCAAAGGTTATAAATATTGAGAAATAAAATGATGATGTTATTACAATTGAAGTGCATTGGTATGCAACAAGTACACACCCATTCAATGGTGTGTACAAGCCAGAGATGGTGGTTGAGAAATATGTCAATAGAAAGAGAAAAATAAAGGGTCAAAATACAACTCGTTGTCGCAATGACCTCTTAAAATTAGATGATGTTGACATACTTGTTTATGAATTCAATTTGACAAACAAAGGAACTCTTCGCTCCAAGACAACATAGATTATCAAGAGGTTGTTTCCACAAGAAATAAATGCAAGATGGGAGTCTGTTGAACCTAGTCATAGATCTAAAAGGAATTTGACATCTGATATGTTGGGCATGCATGCATACTCAAATGGTGCATTCATCGGTAATAGAGAAGAGTATGGATCATCTACATCTTCATCCAATCATTCATCTGAAGAAAATTTAGACTCTGATGGTATTTCAGAAACCATGAGTCAATCTGAATAAGTGTATAAAATTTTTGGTATTTTTTATCCATATGATGTTTGTATGGTAACTAGAAATGAGCATTGAACTTACATATGATCATACATGAAGTTATGAATAATTTTTATGTTTTATGAATTATATGTTTTGATTATGGATAATATAATAAAATTTATTAGCTCATATGTTTTGAATATGGACAATATAACAATACGTTTAAGAAATAGTTTATGTTTCATTCAATGTAACTTGTATTTACCTTTTTTTATTAAAAGTAAAAAAATTATTAAAAAATGATGTTGAATTTTTAAAGTATATTGTGATATTTTCATGGAATTATGTATTACCTTGTGCATTGAGTGATATTAATATTTTAATAGTAAGCATTTAAGGGTGGATTTTATGATTTTGTTTACAATAATGATGAGTTATTTCACCACTTTTTAAAATGTGTCATTTTCATACCCCCAATTTTAGAATGGGTGCTACCGGTAGTAGTACTTTTCAATTTGATGGTTTATTTTGAGATTTTGGTTTTAATGGTACCAACTGCTAAACATATGATTTCAAATTATCTAAAATATTAACGTTTTGAAAAAATAAATCAAAACCATATTTTTTTTAGGTGTTGATTTTAAGGTTTTTCTGAGCTACTGTCCGAGTTTTGAAGACCATGTTTGAAAAATGTTATAATTTTGACCCTGTTTGAAAAAATGGTGCTACCGATAGCACCCCTTTTTGATTTGGGGGTTGATTTTGATGTTTTTATGCAAAAATATGGGTTTTTGGGGCCAGAGTTCTCATTTTGAGGTCACATTTCTCGTTAAGTTAGTAACTTTGTTTTCACAGAACAAACTAGTCCAATTCTATCACCCCATGCTATCTAAACGTAAAACACGATTCTATTTTTACATTGTTCAAGATGATTTTGTTAGATAGTTCAAACACATGTTAGTTGGGTTAAAGCTCAAAATAATAACTCAGGTGGATAAGGAATCTATGAATGGAAAGGGAATTTACATTAAATATCAAAACCATACATACATCTAGTTTTATGGTTTCCAGTAAAATCCCCTTCTACTCCCTATGTTTTTTTGAAATAAATATTTTTTCATGGAAGTTTGCTAGCAGTATAGAACTTGGTGTTACATTTGACAAGAAAATAAAAACGAAGCTCTTTAAATTTCCTTTTCGATTTGGGGACACAATGGTAGGGAATATGGTCCATCTAAAAGAAGTATCAGAAACACTTAGTGCATTTGATATAAAATAAGCACAACCTCTAAGTGGTTTTTACCCTTGGGGTCTATTTTTGCAATAATTAAAATCCATAAGATACAATAATTTATTCACGAGATTTGATGAGGAAGCCATTGAAAATACCTGCACAAAAAATGATGTTAGTGGATGTAGTGAAGACTTGGTGATAGAAATAATCCTGAATATGAAAAAATAAAAGTAAAGAAATCTACAAAGGGGGGAAAGAAACACCAATGTCCAGTCTTCCAACAATCGACAGGCACATAATAGCTCCTCCTTTGGACAAAGAAAAAAACAATAGAATCTAAATAGAGAAGAGAGTAATGATGCATGTGTTGGAGGCGATGGCAGAGATAAAACATGCCATATCAATATTGAACGTGCACATGTAGTCTCACAACAAAAAAGGAAACTATCCCCAAACATAGAAAATTCCCAAGATTCAAGAAGTCTAGGAGATGTTGATGATATGAATATTGATAGTACAGAGCTACTCGATTGAGTAGCTGAGAGAATTCCAGAAAGACAACAGCTTACACATGAGCTCACAAGAGAAGAACTGATGTTGTTTGAGTAGCACTCCTTGACACTACACGATACTCAATACAACAATAATGAAATGGAACTGCACATAGAGAAGGTCGGTCTCAAAAAAAGAAAGGTGGTTCAAGGATTGAGTGATGTCGTGGATGTCTCAGGAGTTGGAACATATTCCCTTATGAAATTACATCATTGCATAGGAAATGCACTTTTCAATTTGATTTTCTACCAGGAGTTACAAACTATTATATTGAAGAAGCAAATATGTGAGATTAAGGATGCATTGACTCCCAAGACACTCTTTGCAAATACATTGGCCATACTATTGAAAAATCATGCTCTCTCAAGTTCTCTCGGAACCTCAAAGACAATCACAAAATCGCTTCAATTGTTGAATGGATTTAGAGACTATGTTTATGAAAATATTAACAAAATACTAGACATAATCATATTGGCATGGGAGGTCATTACTAGTCTACGTAATATTTCAAAAAGGATTACAAATTTTACTGAATATTTGCGAATAGATTTGGATTATGATCAAGCTTATTATCAAAATGAGGTAAATACTTTCATCGCACGAGTCAGTAGTATGACTAACTATCAAGGAAACCAGAAAGAGATGCCCTCAAAGAAAAGAATAAAGAAAATAAAGGAAGGCTTGGAAGCACGAATAATTTTTTTGCAAGGTGCACTGGCTTCTTGCAAAAAGATAAGTTAAAGAAGCGAAGATGCTACTTTAAAATAAATTGCTAGTGTTAAGGAATTATAGGGCCCATATTTTTTTAGGAATTCAACCTTGATCAACAAAAAAGAGCTTGATAATGAGTTAGCCACAATGAAAACCTCATTGGCGAATGACTTTGATAGTCTCGGGGAATTTTTTGATGAAGAACTTAAACAGTGGCTTGTTACATTTGTCTATAACAATGAAGACCACTTCTCAATCATCGACCAATTCCAACTCAAATTCAAAGAAGTGGAGGAGGAGGTTTTCTCTCTTTGAGTTAAGATAGAACTAACCATCGGACTAATCAAAGGATATATTAATGACTATCTCAAGAAGTCCTTGGAACATATTGCCAACCCATAATAAGCACCATAACAACAAAACACTTCCTTTTTGGTAAATAGTCAAGACAACATTGCATATTCTTTTTCTCTTGTTTTCTTTCATCACTTGGTAATTCCCCAAATTGTTTGTTTTGTGTTTTATAAAAACCTAACACCCATTTATAATTATCTTTCTTTCTTTCTTCCAGGTATTTATTTTATTTTATGGTTCATGGGAGCTTCAATCCCATCCATTTGCACAAACGATTTCATTTTTTACAAACCTTATTTAATGCAATTCTATATTTTTTGAGCTTGCACAAGAACTGTTTTCACATTTACAGATATTATTGAAAAGAAAATTGTATATTTTTTTACCTTTCCAAGGTATTGTTTTAGCATACATAGTTGTTGATTTTATATACTTTTACTTTCAGACATAATTTGAAATCCTCTGTTCACTCTCTATCATGTTTCAATGAAATATCTTGTTCTATGCATACATAGCCATTGAATTTCATTCCTCTAAATGATGTTTTGAACTCTATGATATGATTGGTAAATTTGGTATCATATTGTAAAAACTCAATAAAACAGTGCCTAGTCCTTTCTAAGACCTTTATTTCCTTGTATGTGTTAACTTAACCAACTTTCTCCATGGTTAGGTATTGTTTTAATTCTGAACATGGTCATAATTTATGGTTCTGGAGTTGATTGTCTTAAGTTCAAATTATTTATCATTTTTCAATGAAATATCTTGTTCTGTGCATATGTAGCCATTGACTTTCATTCCATGAAATGATATGTTTGTGTCTATGAAATAATTAGAAAATTCTGTATCATATTGTAAAAACTAAATAGCATAGTTCTAGGTCCTTTCTCAAGCCTTTCTTTCATTTTCTATGTTTACTCAACCAAGCTACTTCACTATCAAGTTTTGTTTCAATTTTGACCATGATCAAAATTTATGGTTCTGGATTTAATTGTTTTAAGTTCAAAGTTTCGAAATGGCTCTTATTTTGGAGTGTCCATCTATTTAGTTATATATAGATGTTCTTATTTGAGAATTAGTAATGTAACATCCCCAAAAATAAATTATTTTTAAAGTCTGAAATTTCGTAGGAAATTATTTCCGTTTTCGGTAAATTCAAATTGGAAAATTTTTGCCATTTATGGAAATTATGAATTATGAATTTAGTTAATTGTAATTAATGATTATGACTGTTGGGAAGAGATCTGATTTGACCCAACCAACTACTTGGCTATGCCACTTGTATGAAACAAAATATTTTATATTTATTGTTGATGGACAAATGGAACAACCAGGTTAAAATCAGATGACCATGACTCCATGAGTGGGGAACATGTTGAAACTACCTCAGGGATGATTATTACAAGTGGAAAATCAAGAATTTGGCCATTGACATCCCCTAGAAATCATGGATTTAGAAATCTACGAAAATTCCTAAGGGGAAAAAGACCAGGCACTTTTGCTTTTGGATGTATAGCATATGGGAGGAGGCAGGATGTTGCCTAGTATGCTGGGGAAAGGAATTTATCTCTTGTTTCTATGAACACTACTTGTTGAGTGTGAGGCAAGGAGAACACTATGGAAATTGAAAGGCTATTGCTGAGGAGGAGTTCTGAGTTCTCCCTCATGGATTCATGGTCAAGCTAGGGGCTGAACATGATAAGTGAGTTGGATTCCCTGTCCTAAGGTTGGGAGGAACGTGGTTGTTCCATTTGTTGTTCGACAATTTGTCCAGATATGTGTATCTTCTCCTTCTCTGTTTACATGTCATTGTGAATTATTGGCTAGTAGGATTTCATATGTTTAAATATGAATTAGGTACTCTGTTATTAAATTATGAAGGAATGTAGTGATAAGTAGGATAGACTCTCACAGTTTAACTGTAACTGTAATTAGTAGAATTCTACTTCATTATTTATGTTAGAAATTTCTTCAAGTTCAGTGCATCATGTATATCTGACTATTCTATTTAGTAATCACTATTCTAGAATTAAACATGATATTTATGAACATTACACACTTATACTACATATATACATCTCTGTGAGTTATCTTTTGATTTTGGACGAATTACCCTATCACATTTAAACGATTGTTGCAAATGATTATATTTAATAGGAGATAACTATGTATGCAAATACATATATAAATATATATGTATGAATATAACCATACGACTTACAAGACTCACTTCAAACAACCTACAGTATGTATATCAATAGGTGATAATGATAAAATGAAGGACCATTAAGTCTAACTGATCATATATTAAGTTTTGGAAATAGCACATGAAAATGAACCAAATCTGTCAACGCAAACGAAGTCCTGAAATGAAATGATAGAGGAACGAAGGCCCAGTGAGTTCAAAAAGAGATTCTGGAACCCTTTATTGGATTTACACATATTCTGATATATTCAAAATTTCATAGCTTTTCTAAGAAATAATAAATCGTTCCAGCCTTTGCATAAGTCAGGTATCAATGAAATAAAAGAAAGAAAATAGCTTTGTTGGCCACAACGAAGTTTTCTGGAAATTAAAACAATATAGGAGAAAATTGAATGTATTGAAAGACATGTTGTCTGGAGTCATCTAAATTATAGGTATATACATATTCGATAGTAGTCGTGATTCGCTATCCATCCAGAATTCTAAGTATAACATAGCCAATATACCGAAATAAGGAATTGACTGATTTAGTTTTATCCACTAAAATCGACTATACAATCTTTGAATGATGGCAAAATTCCTATTCATTTCACCTTAATATTTTATTTTATACAGAGGCAAGGGTTCGACCCTTAGGGATTTATTTAATCTGAAGACATAGTTAAACCAACTGCCATAGCAATTTGTTACTTCTACCCATGATAGTTGCATGCTAATCTAGTCACGCAATAGAACATGCAAGTATTATTTAAGCGCTACTTTTAGAACTCGAGTACCTTCTGTACAGGGTGAGAATCCAAATCGGGAGACTGCAGGCACCAACAGTCCTACGAGAAAACAAGGACAGTAATGAGTAAAATAATTTAACAAAATTTCGAATAAAGAATTAGATTAAAATTCAAGACAAATTTGATGCTTCAGAAATATCATATCTATGATTCCCAACATAACTTAACTTGCAGTCTGAGTCTATTGTTCCATCTGCGCGGTTGAGGAAGACATCCAAAAGCTGGAAGGGATAAGTGGGTCTAGGTCGATTTGATGGGTACCCTAAAAAAAACCAGGGGTCCCATCATTAGATCGCTAAAAACAATTCGTTAACAGTGATTACCAGAAAGAACTACAAGGAACTGTTAAAATTGAAATGATTAAATATATACAAAAATTATACACTATCAAAATTATACAAAATTGTAGAACCATTACAACCATGAGACCTCACCCTTTACACTATAATAAAAATATTCACTGACGATCGACGATAATAGACAACGAGATCCAACAGGGATTCAGGGTGCCTGGAAAAACCCTGTCGTCTTCCTTCTTATAAAGATGAGACGAAAATCCTTTTATGTTTCCTAACGACCAGGTGTCTCTGGATGAGTATAGGGTAAATCCTCTCAAGAAATTCTTTTAAAGACTCTAAAGATTAATAATGCATAGTGAAACCATCACTGTATTCAGACGCGTTGGGCGACAGTTAGGGAAAACCCTGTATAAATCTCTATTATGTAAAAATAATAAAGGAAAACCTACATCACCTTACAACAAGGAATTGCAGTTGACAACCCAGAATGACAATACTCCTTATGGTGAGGTCAGGAGGTGAAATATAAAGGTTCAATGCAATGAAATGTGACCTATTCCTATAGAAAATACAGTAGGATGTCGACCCTTAGAAAAATGACTATTACACATTGGAGAATCAAATCCGCCCTTGACGAAGAACCCTCATAAAATAGTTATAACACAGAGTTATAAATTTTGGCAATGACGTTATCCCACATAAAATTTCTATGATGAAATCACTTAGGGTTCAAGAAAATAATTGTTCGGCTACATATCAGATGGAGGTGGGGAAAACTGTGAAACGATAGAACCTGGTTTCAATTGACTCTGCCTCTAATGCAGTAGTCTTTGATCCTACACAAAAATCCTTTATAGAACAGATAATAAGTCTTCCCAAAACATCAACGCCCAGGGGGACACTGACATAATTTACGTATCATTACCAGACGGTGTAATCATGTAGGAAAAAGAACAAATAACCATTATAGAAGAATGCTTACCTTGAAAATATTCCGACCAGTTTTCTCTGAATGCTCCTTTCATCGATGTGAGTCCCAGTTTCACGATGGCTAGTCACTACACTAGGCCGAAGAGTAACAAAGGTCGGTTAACAATGTTTTTCTTAAGCACGGGGATCATAATTTACAAAAACAAACAATGGAAAACCTCTAATGAGCCTAGAAATGGAGGCGAGTAAAGATCTATGTTGAGGCCATGTGATCTATCCGAGGTGGCGAGAGTGTAGTGGGCACGAAGGCTGAGCACTAGCCCAAGGAGTACGCCATAAGTTTCCTTGTTTAATGTTTCAGGTAGGGTCATTAAATCTTGATAGTACACCCCCTGCCACCCTACTTATCTCTTAGTTATGGAGAAGAACAAGTGCAGACCGGTTAGGTTTGAAACACGCACCCTTTTTTTCATCTGGTTATGTTTTAACTCTTACTCGTAAGCCTTGTAAATGTGTGGATGTTGTTAGTTAACATGTGGTCGATTGAACAATAACCATGACCCTTTGTGCTAGCCACTTTTTCCCGATTTTTAATACTTCTATAAACAACCACAACGATAATAACAATGATCAGGAGTATCAAGTGTGATGTATATTACGCTATGGGATTTGCGCAAATAGGAAATGAGTCCTATAGTTTTAACAACACCATGTACACTAGAATGAAGACTAAAGGAACATAAACCGTAAGTGGCATCTTTCACCCTCGCTCTTATGGAGCGTAGAGTTAGCACTGTCACACTAGATATGTGCACCTAATTATGCAAAATCTTTCATCCAGGACAAGAAGTAGCAAGACCAAGATATGGATGTCACAAGGTAGTGAAACCTTTTTGTCACAAATTTTATGATTGTTAGAAGGTTTCCTCTTTTAAAATCATTGATAAATTATAGTGACCTTATAATTTTTTTTTTTTTTATCGTAAAATATGGGAAACATTACATATGGTATCAGAGCAAAGGTTACAGCACTTGGACCTTGAACATGGCCAAAATAATTACTTAGCACATATTTCTGTCTATGTAAAAGTAACAAACCATTATTGTTACAAACAAAAAACTCTTTTATGTTCTGTGTTAATCATGGCAGCCCAGGATGAAGAAAAAAATCAGACTTGAGGGGAATCCTAAACAAAGACCTCCTGAAGATCAGAGACAAAACAGTGACGGAAGCTCACCTACCAAAGTTATGGAAATGATGAAGAATCTCATTGTTGAGCTGTAGGTTTTCAAAGTAGACAATGAGAAACTGAAAAAGACACAATAGGAACAACATGAAATAAATGAATTTCTGTTGCATAGTATAGTGACAAAGAAAATCCCAAAGGACGATAACCAGGAAGAAGAGGTTAGTAAAAGGGCCTCCAAGAATTCTGGTCCTAAAGTAGAAAAAGGGGAAATCTCATCTGAAGGTACACCTTTAGCTGAAGATAAAATAAAAACAGACAGAAAAAGGAAACATATAGATCACCTTGAGAGAGAATTTAAGAAAATGAAACCATCTACCTTTGATGGGGAATCCAGAATAGGGGAGGAAGTTGAAGCATGGTTATTATACATCAAGAAGTGTTTCCAGATATATAACTATTCCATCAATATGAAGGTCATAATGGCCATCTATAATCTAAAAGGGAAAGCCAACATTTGGTGGCAAGACA
>ML796911.1:178722-203259 GCA_009831015.1 Picea engelmannii | reverse complement strand
CCCCCTCGAAGAGGCTTATTATCTGAAATTATCTCTTTTTCAAGGCGTTGAGTACTTTTCCTGAGGTTTTTCTATGCTACATTGATGTTTGGTTCTTAACATTTTCCTTAGATCAATAGATATGTTAGACACAGTCGTTATTTGTTAATCGGGTTCCAGATTTACTTAGATTTCAAATTCGCCAAACTTTATGCATTTAGTATTGCATTTGCATAATGATGTTGTATACTGTATATCACATTTGGACAAACATTTTTAATATTTACTATTCCTGTTGCTTCAGTTTTGTTGTACAGGTTTCCTAAAATTAGTGTACTTTATATAGATATATAAATATGTAATTATATATACATGCAACATATATGGTGCATTTTCTTGTACGCATCATTATGAAAAACCTTTCATGTAGGGGGTGTATATTTTACTTCTGGATTTACTAGTACATGAGTTGAAACTCCTAGTATACTATAACTACCTACAAAAATATGATTATTCATAGAAGACGATATAATTGATTGCAATTGCATCATGCATAGTATTAGTTTACTCATCAAAAATAAAAGTGTGATTTAACCTAGAGGTTATCCTATTACAGGAGTAATGAAATTCTTTCGTTAATACATCCAATTTCATTAGTATTTACTTAGCATTATGTTCCAACAGAAATAATCCATTCCTAATTGATGAATAGGAGGTATTTGATCAGTCTCTAATCAAAGAAACATTCGACCAAGATTCATTCATAGAAATAAAATAAAAACGTAGATCTATTAGTGATCATAATATTTAACTAAAGATGAAGTAGAATAACTTCTCTGAATCAATTCGTGAGAAGACAAAGGGAACAACCATGTTCCTCCCAACCATAGAATGGGACATCCAAATCTCTTGTCCTATTCACCCCCTAGCCTGACCATGAATCCATGAGGGAAAACTTGGAATTTCTGCTTCAGCAATGTCTTCCTTTGTCAGTAATCTTCTCCTTGCCTCACACTCAACAAATAGTGCTCATAACAACACATGAAAAATTCATTTTTCCTAGCATACTTGACAACGTCCTGCCTCCTCACATATGCTATTTATCAATTTGCCTAGGTCTTTTTTCCCTCCCTTGGGAATTTTCGCATCTTTCTAAATCCCTGATTTTCAGGGGCAACCAATGGYCAAATCACTGATTTGCCACTTGTAAGAATCATCCTAGAGGTAGTTCCAACATGTTCCCCACTCATGGAGTCATGGTCARCTAAATTTAACATGGTTGTTCCATTTGTCCTCCTGCAATCAATATAAAATATTATGTTTTCATACAAGTGTCATAGTCAAATAGTTAGTTGGGTCAAATTAGGTCTCTGCCCAACAATCATAATAATTAATTACAATTATAAAATTCGAAATTCGAAATTGCCATGAATGGAAAAAAATTTCCAAAATCAAATTTACTAAAAGCGGAACAAATTTCCACAAATTTAAATTTCAAGAATATTTTATTTTGGGGGATGTCACATCCTTTCCCCCTTCAGTAAAACACTGTCCTTAGTGTTCTTTCCTTTCTTGGAACAGGATTGGATGATATTTCCACAAATCTCCCTCCAACTCCCAAGTGGCCTCCTCAGGACTAAAGTGATTCCATTGCACCTTTACCTGAGCGACGACTCTGTTCCAAAGTGATATTTATCTCTAGTTCAGAATATGCAAGGGTTTCTCCTGGAAATCGCCTTCGGGTTCCACCTACACCAAGTTCCAATCAATCATATGAGTAGGGTCATGAACATACTTTTTCAATAAAGAAACATGAAATACATTATGAATTCTTAGATTAGCTGGGAGTGCAAGTTGGTATGCTACGGGTCCGATTCAAGTTAGTATCTCAAAGGGCCCACAAAACCTGGGTGCTAGCTTGGCACAACTCCCTAACTTCAATGAACTTTTTCGGGCTTTGACCTTCAAATAAACATGATCTCCTACTTGGAATTCCAAGTGTCTTCTTTTCTGATCTTCATAGCTTTTCTGTCTGTCCTGTGATTCTTTGAAGTTCTGTTGTACCTTCATTACCATGTTCTCCATTTCTTGGAGCATCTCTAGCCCAATCATGAGTCTGTCAGCCGGGTTGTCCCAGCTAATTAGATTCGTACACTTTCGGCCATACAATACTTTGAAAGGGCTCAATTTAGCCGAAGTTTGGTACCCATTGTTATATGCAAATTCTACCAAGTGCAGGTAGTCTTCCCACTTGTTCGGTTTTGTTCTTACGTACATGAAGAGCATATCCTCTACGATTTGGTTTGTCCTTTCGGTTTGTCCATCCGTTTGTGGATGGTAACTCATACTAAAATTCAAATTAGTATTTATCCCTGCAAACATTTCCTTCCAAACAACGGATGTGAATTTTACGTCTCTATTTGAAATCACCATTTTAGGAATACCATGCAGTCTAAAAGTTTCTTTCATGAATATTTCAGCAATGTTTATAGCTTTAAAAGTAGACTTTACAGGAATAAAGTGTGTAGACTTACTGAGTTTATCGATTACAACCATGATGGAATCATTCTATTTCTGAGTTTTAGGTAAACCTGTTATAAAGTCCAACAATATGGTCTCCCATTTCCATTCTGGCACTGGTAATGGTTGTAATAGGTCGGCTGGATGCTGGTGCTCGGCCTTAACCTACTGACAATATTGGCACCTAGCCAAATACTCTGATGTTTCACCCTTCATACTAGGCCAAAAAAATAGTTTTCTAAGTGATGTTATTGTTTTCTGGTAACTTGGATGGCTAGAATATGGTTTCTTATGCACTTCATCCAAAACTGTTAATTTTAATTCTGTTGAATCTGGTATGTAAAGTCTGTTTTTAAATCATAATAGTCCCTTCTTGTCGATGCTTAGATCTGGTTTTTCTGAGTTGGTGGTAATGTTTTGTAATTCTGTTATTATCTTAGTGTAATTTCCGTCGTTAATACATGTCGTCCTTATTCTTTGTTCTAGATCACTTTTTACCCTGCTGATATTTATCTCAAATAACCCATGGACTCTTCTGCTTAAAGCGTCTGCTACTTTATTTTCCTTACCCTTGATATGTATGACCTCGAAGTCGAATTCGCTCAAGAACGCAAGCCATATTGCTTGTCGTGCATTAATATCTAGTTGACTAAACAAGTATTTCACCTCGCTATTATCCGTCAATAGTAGAAATTTTCTGCCCATTATGTAGTGTCGCCACATTTTTAAGGCATGTATTACCGCTACCAATTCTAAGTCATGAGTGACGTAATTTCGCTCATGTTCTTTTAATTTCCGGCGCTCATAACAATTAATGTGTCCTTCCTGAGTTAGGACGCCACCTAGTCCTTCTTTACTTGCATCAACACATACGATGAAGTCTTTATCTAGGTCTGCTACCTTCAGAATGGGTGCAGTTGTCAATAATTCCTTCAGCTTGTTAAAACTTTCTTGACACTTCTCTGACCAGTTAAACTTGGTCCCTTTCTTTTGTAATGATGTGATAGGGTATGCTATCTTGGAAAACCATTCTACAAATATGAGGTAATATCCAGTGATTCCTATGAATGACTGGATATCCGCCACATCCTTAGGTACCTTCCATTCCATAATGGATTTTATCTTCTCTGGGTCCACGACAATGCCTTCTGTTGAAATTACATGTCCTAGATATTGTATTTATTTTTGATAAAAGTCACACTTGTCAAATTTGGCGTACAGTTTGTGTTTTCTCAACATTTGCAGAACTTTCCTTAAGTGTTCATCATGTTCTTCCTCCATTTTTGAATAGACCAGAATATCGTTGATAAATACTACCACGAACTTGTCTAAGTATTGACTGAAAATACTGTTCATCAGGCACATAAACGTGGCTAGTGCGTTAGTGAGTCCGAAAGGTATGACTACGAATTCGTAGTATCCATATCTTGTCCGAAAAATTGTTTTGTTTATGTCCTCGTCTTTTATCCTAACTTGATGATAACCGGATTGTAAATCCAACTTTGAAAATATCTTGGCCCCACCTACTTCATCGAACAGATCATTTATCCTTGGTAAGGGGTATTTGTTCTTAATAGTCATTTTGTTGAGTTGTCTATAATCGATACATAGTCTTAGAGTACCGTCTTTCTTTTTCACAAAGAGGACTGGTGCTCCCCATGGAGAAACACTCGGTCTGATATACTCTTTGTCCAATAGTTCATGTAATTATATTTTCAATTCTGTCAGTTCTGGTAGACTCATTCGGTAAGGTTCTTTTGAGATAGGGGCTGAATCGGGTAGTAGGTCTATGGAGAAGTCTATTTCCCTTTTAGGAGGTAATTCTCGTATCTCATCCATGAACATGTCTCTGAACTCACGTAGGACAGTAAAGTTTTCTAACTTTGGCTTATCCTCTTTTCCTAACAGATTCATTACTTGGATGGCATAGAATTGACATCCCTTTCTCATACATTTCTTGAGTTGCATCGCTGAAACTTGTTTGACTAATACAAGTTTTTGTATACCTTGGGTTGTTCTAGTAGTTCCAAACTCATCTTTTTAACTAAGTATCTTTGTATAACAATCTAGTACTTCTTTGTGTTGTTCCAACCAATCCATCCCGATAATCATATCGTAAGATCCTAGTGGTAGGATGTTCATATTTTTTCTTATATTTTGACCATCTATGCTGAACTCAAAGTCATAAACAAAGTCAACTACCTTCCTTTTAGTACCTGTTTCTAGTTGTACAAGCCATGATTTTGCGTGCTTCAGTTTCATAAGTTTATTTGACTCTACCACATTAGGAGTAATATAACTTAACGTAGCTCCAGGGTCAATTAAAACAAAAATTCAAGTGTTGATGATTTTACCTTCGATTTCTACCACTGAGGACTGGTGGTCAGCTTTTCGACCATTTATGGTTGCATTTATCCGATGCAAGCTTATGCCCACGTCTCCCACCGTTAATGCTTCTAGCACATTATGAACAATAGTTTTGTTTGCATAAATTAAACGTGGGTAGTTCCTCCTTAGATGAGGCTCTCCACATTCCCAACACTTTAATGGCTCGCAGGAGTTGTCCCCAAACTTATTCATTCCCATGTTTATCGGTTTACCGCTGCCTTGCGTATTTGGATGATTGGAGTGAAAATCCTTTCTCGGAAAGCTTTTTTGCTGCATTTCGATAAGGAGTTGGCTGAAATCCCTTCTTCCGTTGGTTCATTCGATCTTGTTTCTTATCCTTCCAGGCTTTGGGAAATTTTGCCTGTTGTTTATACTGGTCATAACACATTCTTTCTTTCCTAAATACTTCACTCAAGGATTTGGGGGTTTTCAAACTCAATTCTGTCCCTGTAGGATTGTGGTAAACAACTTAAGAACCATTGATTTTTTACCTTATCCTCTCGGATGTATGATACGTACCTTAGTAGTTCCAGAAATTTATTTATAAGGTCCTCCATTGTCATCTGTCCAAGTCATAAATCGTAAAATTCTTTCATCTTCCTTTCATAATAACTTTCAGAAAGGTATTGTTTCTTGAAATACTTCTTAAAATCAGACCATTCCAACTGTTTCTCCTTTAGGCCCTTGGCCAATTTCAGGTCTTGCCACCAAATGCTAGCCTTTCCTTTCAGATTGTAGATGGCCATTCTGACATTCATGTTGCTGGAATAGTTGTAGATCTGGAAGTATTTTTTGATGTCCAACAACCATGCCTCTACTTCGTCTCCTGTCCTAGATTCTCCATCAAAGGTGGTTGGTTTAATCTTTTTAAACTCTCCTTCAAAATGGTCTACTTATTTTCTTTTTCGGTCTGGTTTAGTTTTGTCTTCAGCTGAAAGTGTTCCTTCAGACGAACTGTCTCCTTTTTCTGTTTCTGACCCATAGTTCTTGGAGGCCCTTTTGCTGACCTCCTCGTCATGGTTATCGTCCTTTGGGATTTTCTTGGTCACTATACTGCACATCAGGACTTCATTTATCTCTTGTTGTTCCTGTTGTGCTTTCTTCAATTTTTCATTGTCGGCTTTGAAAATCTGCAGTTCTACAATAAGATTCCTCATTGTTTCCAACACCTCTGTGGGTGAGCTTCCGTCACTGTTCTGTCTTGGATCTCTAGGAGGTTTTTGCTATGGATTTCCTTCCATCCTGATTTATGCATCGTCCTGAGCTTCCATGATTAACAAAAAACAGAAAGGGATTTATGTTTGTAACCATAAGGTTTATTAGTTTTTACATAAATCAGAATATATACTAAGCAACTAATGTGGCCCTGTTTAGGCCCAGTGTTGTGACTTTCGCTCTGATACCATATGTAATGTTCCCCAAAAATCCCAACTTAATTTTTTTTTTTAAGTGCTGCTATTTATCTTATTAGTTTACCGTGCTTATAACACACTCATATCACAATTGTATAATACTTTGATAAAGGTCTAGTTGTTTATTATCTCACCCTTAAACATAATATGATGCATTTTCCTCCTTACTACATCATAAAAAAAAGGGGTTTGGACTTAATGCTGTCAGAATTAATTCACATACCTGCATAAGATAACATTATGGTTGTGTACCATAATCGTATTCTGAAGGGTATCATTTAACCTTTGTTTAGCATGACTACAGGATTGTATAAGTCTGTTGGGTGTAAAATCTAACGATTCAGAGTTAGATTGGAGTGTCTTTGTACACGCGTAATTGTGGTGATATACGCATAGAACTAGAATTAGGTAGTTAGGGTTTTTGTTAAGGTATACATTGTTCTTCTTAAAACTGGAACGAAGTTGAAGTGACTAGTTTTCGGATGCAACTCCCTAGTCCATCCAATAAATATTAAAAGGAAAGAACACACGTAAGGATCAAACCCAACGTCTCATCTGGATGTTGTCCTCATTCATTAATTGATGATGGGAAAATACAGGGACAATGTTGTTTATTAAAAAGAGTTCTGACTGTTGCATTAAACTCTTTCTGCAGCGCCTTTCCTCAGCCTCCTGTTCGACTTGCGTGCCCATCCATTCTTTTCCACCTTGCCCTAAACACATGGTTATGGTACTTTAAATTGTTCCTCTCATTAAACCGAGACAAGTACTCGCATGGCTAGCATTCAACGTTTATTGGGTTGTAAGATTTGGTGGTAAACCCCTATTACCAAAGTTTATTGTTTCCGCCTCTAGTGTTAGACTCAGGCATTGATGGAATTACTTGCTATGTGTGTGAGGGAGTCGTCTATCCACCCTACTCTTAACCTGGTGAGTTTATTTGAACCCTGTTATACACCTGTGTATTATGAATGTTTAGGTAACTGGATAAAAGATTTAATGGAGTTTTTCCTTTGGCGATCTTCGTTGTTCTGTGAGATTCCCACCTAAGATATTTCAAGCTTGGACTAGTTTTCCCTATGTTATTCGGTTGGATTAGTTAGGGTATGCTCCCCTATGGAAATTTATTCTACTTTCCTCCAATTTCCTCTAATTGTTCGCTAGTTACCAGGTCTGTTTATTAGCTTGCAATAATTTGGAGGTATTACAGACAAAAGAAGTCTCGTCCCGTTCTTCTTATATCCATCAGTGGTAAAAGTTTTCTTCGGGGTTCTGTCATTTGGAAGGGAAAAAGCTTCAGACATGTCCATCTCCATGCCCAGATATTACTTAGGAGAGACTTGGACTACGAATGCCTTCTTCGTCGGTAATTCTGAATTCCTTTCTTATATTTTATTTGCGGAAAACAGTTTACTTCGAAAACCCATCACTCTGGAGCCCTGTCGCGAATTCTATGTCTGTTATTCTGCTTCTAGACTCTATACCCTTTTCCTTTAGTGTAAACAAATTCACCGGCCTCCATACAAAGTGGGTTCTAACTATCGAATACATTTTTTTAAGGGGAAAGGAAAGAGGTTCTCTGTGTGTGATGAATTTAAAATCCATGGTTAAATTGACAACATTCGTTTTCCTTCCAGCATATTGATTTTGTCTGTGGGCACAAATTTCCAGAGAGAAATAGTTTAGTTTTAGTTTTTGAGAAAGTGTTTTCTTTCACCAAAATACATTCGGACAGAAATATTCTTTATATTAGTAAGAATGCATGTTGTATCACGATTCTTTTAAGATCCGGTTGTGTCAGTCTCTGAATTAGTTTATAAATGGTGTTTCTTCAGGAGTAAGATTTGGATTACTATATAATGGTGGGGCCCCATTGTATGCAAGGGTACCCATCAGGACTCTATCATCCCATCTCCCCCTTTCGGGCCACCAGATGGAGCTTCAACTATGTCGTGAAAGGAAAGGCGACCCCATCCCTCGAGTTAAGTACAAACTCTCTTGAATATATCTGTGGCAAATTTTGTTTCTCTTTCCTCTGTTATGGACTATGTTGTGCGATTTCTCAATGATCTTCTCGATTACCATTTTTACTATGCGGTTATTAATTTTAAATCTCTACGTTTTCTTGCAGGTTCTCTTCCTCTCCGAGATTCCCAGTTTTACGAGGGCTTCGGATCCCATAAAAGGTATTTGGTTTCCAAGATAGGGCTTTGTTAAGGTCAGGAAACAACAATGTATATCTTAGGATTACACTTTCTGAATCTTTAAAGTCGGATGGATGATTTAATCTCTGTAATTGGTTTGTCCGGATAAAGGGGAGGAACTTACATTTTTCCAACACCTGATAGGGTGTTACCTATCATGGTTGGGTACATAATATTTACTGTTATTTTGATTTTTTGGAACTTTAGACAAGTCAAGCATTATTATACATATATGTCTCCATGGGGATTTCTCTTTCTTGTATAGCGTCAAAATAATAATTCCTTGGTTTGGCAAAGTGCTCGACCATATATAAAATTACTTTGGTTATTATTACAGTTTTGTTCTGATATATATATATATATATATATATATATATATATATATATATATATATATATATATATATATATATATATATGCTATGACCATTATTACAATTCAGACTATGGAAGATTTACTTTGAATTTTCGTATCTTCTCTATAAGAATGGCTCGACAGTATGAGTCATTATATTTTCCTTAGAGCAATAGATATGTTAGACAGTCATTATTTGTTAATCGGGTTCTAGATTTGCTTAGATTTCAAATTCTCCATATTTTACGCATCTGGTATTGCATTTGCATAATGATGTTGTATACTGTATATCACATTTGGACATACATATATAATATTTACCATTCCTGTTGCTTCATTTTTGTTGTACAGATTTCCTAAAATTAGTGTACTTTATATAGGTATATAAATATATAATTATATATACATGCAACACAGATGGTGCATTTTCCTATACGCATCTTTATGAAAAACCTGTCATGCAGGGGGTGTATATTTTACTTCTGGATTTACTAGTACATGAATTGAAACTCCTAGTATACTATAACTACCTACAAAAATATGATTATTCATAGAAGACGATATAATTGATTGCAATCACATCATGCACAGTATTAGTTTACTCATCAGAAATAAAAGTGTGATTTAACCTAGAGGTTATCCTATTACAGGAGTAATGAAATTCTTCCGTTGATACATCCAATTTCATTAGTATTTACTCAACATTATTTTCCAGGAGAAATAATCCATTCCTAATTGACGAATAGGAGGTATTTGATCAGTCTCTAATCACAACAACATTTGACCAGGATTCATTCATAGAAATAAAATAAAAACGCAGATCTATCAGTGATCATAATATTTAACTAAAGACAAAGTAGAATAACTTATCTGAATCAATTCATGAGAAGACAAAGGGAACAACCACATTCCTCCCAACCATAGAATGGGACAACCAAATCTCTTGTCCTATTCACCCCCTAGCCTGACCATGAATACATGAGGGCAAACTTGGAATTTCCTCTTCAGTAATGTCTTCCTCTGTCAGTAATCTTCTCCTTGCCTCACACTCAGCAAGTAGTGCTCATAACAGCAAGTGAAAAATTCTTTTTTCCCAGCATACTTGGCAGCGTCCTGCCTCCTCACATATGCTATTTATCAATTTTCAGGTCTTTTTTCCCTCCCTTGGGAATTTTCACATCTTTCTAAATCCCTGATTTTCAGGGGCTGCTAATGGCCAAATCACTAATTTTCCACTTGTAACAATCAACCTAGAGGTAGTTCCAACATGTTCCCCACTCATGGAGTCATGGTCAGCTAAATTTAACATGGTTGTTCCATTTGTCCTCCTACAATCAATATAAAATATTTTGTTTTCATACAAGTGTCATAGTCAAATAGTTAATTGGGTCAAATCAAGTCTCTGCCCAACAGTCATAATAATTAATTTCAATTATAAAATTCAAAATTCGGAATTGCCATAAATGGAAAAAAAATTCCAAATTCGAATTTACTAAAAACAAAATAAATTTCCACAAATTTAAATTTCAAAAATATTTTATTTTTGGGTATGTCACACTTTTGTATAGAGTGCAACTCCAAATCGGGAGACTGCAGGCACCAACAGTCCTGCGAGAAAACAAGGACAGTAATGAGTAAACGAATTTAACAAAATTTCGAATAAAGAATTAGATTAAAATTCAAGACAAATTCGATGCTTCGGAAATATCATATCTATGATTCCCAACATAACTTAACTTGCAGTCTGAGTCTATCATGTCATCTGCGCGGTTGAGGAAGACATCCAAAAACTGGAAGGGAGAAGTGGGTCAAGGTCGATTTGATGGGTACCCTCGCAAAAACCAGGGGTCCCATCATTAGATCGCTATAAACAATTCGTTAACAGTGATTACCAGAAAGAAATACAAGGAACTATTAAAATTGAAATGATTAAATATATACAGAGATTATACACTATTTTAATTATACAAAATTGCAGAACCATTACAACCATGAGACTTCACCCTTTACACTATAATAAAAATATGCACTGATGGCCAACGATAATAAACAACGAGATTCAACAGGGATTCGAGGTGCCTGGAAAAACACTATCGTCTTCCTTCTTATAAAGATGAGACGAAAATCATTTTATGTTTCCTAACGGCCAGGTGTCTCTGGATGAGTATAGGGTAAATCCTCTTAGGAAGTTATTTTAAAGACCCTGAAGATTAATAATTCATAGTGAAACCATCACTGTATTCAGACGCATTGATCTACAGTTAGGGAAAACCCTGTATAAATATCTATTCTGTACAAATAATAAAGGAAAACCTACATCACCTTACAACAAGGAATTGCGGTTGACAACCCAGAATGCCAAGACTCCTTACGGTGAGGTTGAGAGGTGAAATATAAAGGTTCAACGCAATGAAATGCGACCTATTCCTACATAAAATACAGTAGGATGTCGACCCTTAGAAAAATGACTATTACACATTGGAGAATCGAATCTTCCCTTGACGAAGAACCCTCGTACAATAGTTATAACACAGGTTTATAAATTTTGGAAATGACGTTATCCCACATAAACTTTCTATGATGAAATCACTTAGGATTCAAGAAAATAATTCTTCGGCTACATATTAGATGGAGGAGGTTTCAATCGACTCTACCTCTAATGCAATATGATTTTCTCCTACACAAAAATCCTTTACAAAACAGATAATAAGTCTTTCCAAAACATCAACGCCCGAGAGGACACAGACATAATCTACGTATCATTACTAGACGGTGTAATCACGTAGGACAAAGAATGAATAACCATTATAGAAAAAGTCTTACCTTGCAAAGATTTTGACCAGTGTTTTCTGAACAATCCTTTCATCGATGCGAGTCCCAGTTTCATGATGGTTGGTCACTACACCAGGCCGAAGAGTAACAAAGGTCATTTAACAATGTTTTGCTTAAACACAGGGATGTGAATTTACAAAAACAAACAATGGAAAAACCTCTAGTGAGCCTTGCAATGGAGGTGAGTAATGATCTGTGTCGAGGACATGTGATCTATGCAAGGTGGAGAGAGTGCAGTGGGCATGAAGGCCGAGCACTAGCCCAAGGAGTACACCACAGGTTTCCTTGTTTAATGTTGCAGGTAGGGTGATTAAATCTTGATAGTACACCCCCTGCCACCCTACTTATCTCTTAGTTATGGATAAGAACAAGTGCAGACTGGTTAGGTTTAGAACGCGGACCCTATTTTTTCATCTAGTTATGTTTTAACTCTTACCCATAAGCCTAATAAACATGTGGATGTTGTTAGTTAACATGTGTTCGATTGAACAATAACAATGACCTTTTGCACTAGCCACTTTTTCCCGAGTTTTAATACTTGTATAAACAACCACAATGATAATAACAATGATCAGGAGTATCAAGTGTGATGCATATTACGCTATGGGATTTGCGCAAATAGGAAAGGAGTCCTATAGTTTTACCAACACCATGTACACTAGAATGAATACTAAAGGAACATAAACCTTAAGTAGCAGCTTTCACCCTCTCTCTTATAGAGGGTAGAGTTAACACTATCACACTAGATATGTGCACCTAGTTATACAAAATCTTTCATCCATGACAAGAAGTGGAAATGCCAAGCTATGGATTCCACGGGGTAGTGAAACCTTTTTGTCACGAAGTTTATGATTGTTAGAAGGTTTCCTATTTTAAAATCATTAATAAATTATAGTGACCTTATAAAAAAAATAAAAAATTATCGTAAAATATGGGAAACATTACAGTTAAAGAATCAGGTGTATCGGTAACCAATTTTTGATATCATGTTATCAATTTCAATGGTGTGCACAAGGAATCTCTCTTGTCCTGAAAAGTCTACCCTATTTTCTTTCTGTAAAACCTAAGTTGTACACACTTTACATTGTTTCCCACACATCATAAAATCCACACACTTTACATTGTTCCTCCGCAACTCCACTTTTATACATGTTACATTGCTTCATCTGCATCTTTACCTCTAAATACTTCTTTTTACTAAGTTCTATGTTAGATATTTTTAGTTGGTTTTTATAATAAACAGTATTACTTGAAGTAAATTCAATTCAAAAATATTTTTTAAGTTAAACATATGCATAAAAACATTTTTTTTACTTTATATACCTATTTTTTTATAATAAACATTGTCACTTAAAATAAATGCAAGTATCGAGAATTAGAAAATGGGATTTCCATAAACCGGTCAGTTGTCAAGAAAATTACATCATTGGTTAGAATCAATGCTATGGAACTACTGGAAGTATGAAGTTTCAAAGTGTGGGAATGCAAGAGGATGGGCGATATGAATCATCGACACAAGGGTTACAATTAGATTATGTTGGTTGTGCGACAAATATGCCTATGTAGACGCGCATAAGATGTGTTTGCATAGACAATATGTGTGTGTCAAAGATATATATGTTGAACACTTCACTTATTTACTAAGTTTTATTCGTTGAAAATTTTGTTCTTTTTTCCTATTTTTAACAATTTTTTATGCAAAATGTTTTCACCACAAAGACTTCAAAATTTTTAAAAATGAAATTTTTGTAAATGAGTCGATTATCAATATAATTACATTTTTATTCAAAATATGTACGATGGAACTATTGGAAGTGTAGAGTTGTGAAGTGTGGGGGTGCAAGAGGATGATTGTTATGAATTATCCACACAAGGGTTCAAATTAGAATAGGGATTTCCTGTGTGGATGATATGCATGTCCAAACATGCGGAAGATAAATCTGTGGGGACAATGTCTATGTTCCTAAAATATATATGTGTTTAACAATATTTTTTTAGTTAATCATATGCATAAAATCATTTTTTGAACTATTAAAAGTGCAGAGTTGCGAAGTGCATGAGTGTAGGGGGATGAGTGATATTAGTTATCCACAAAAGGATTTAAATTAGACTACGTCTTGGTTTTGTGCGAATGTGAAGGGGATATGCCTTGATTTCTGTAAAATTAACGTGCATATACTTTGCATTGGTTCTTGCTAATCCAAATATCCAAACACTTTACATTGTTTCTCGCATATGCTAACCTCCCCATTATATATTTCAATTATTTACATTTCTTCTTGCATATGCAAACCTCTGCATTCAACACTTCACTTATTAATTTACTAAGTTTTATACCACATTGAATATTTCACCTCTTTGCTTATTTTTATAAAGCTTTATGCAAAATATTTTCACTGCAAAAACTTTAAATTGCTTCCCACATATGCTAGCCTACCCATTCAACATTTTCCTATTTATTAATGTAGACTGTGGAGGTACATAGGCTATATTTGTGTAGAGCGGAGTGTGTAGTGCCTAGATATCGTCATAGAAAAACACCTTGCACAACTTGAATCTTCCAAAAATAAGTTTGTTATCATGCAAATTACATCGCTTGTTAGAATATGTACCAAAGATACATATGTATCGAAGATATATATCTTTGGAAATATCTTTTAAGTTGATCATATGCATAAAATCATTTTTTTCACTTTATATATTTATTACTCCCTGTCGTAGGTCTAGGACTATAGCAATAGGTTTTGCGTTGACAAATAATTTTGTGTTTTTTTCCATAATTTAACTTTGTTGTAGGTGTTTCAATTTTTCTTCCTGGCTTCTTATTAGTCCTTCAAAACAACATTTTATTGTCGGGGTGACAACGAGAATTTAATGGGAAATATCATTTTGCACGTTTAGCAGATGGTTGGAATAGATGCATGTACGGATGCCATACTGGTGCATGTATGATAATTTAAAAAGAAATTTAATTATGTATATGTATAGGATGGTTGGAACGTGTGCATGTACAGGTGCATAACAGGTGCATGTACAAGTCTCAAATTTCCAATGTACGGGTGTAGAATAGGTGTATTTTATTTACTAAGTGTTTATTGTCCTGAAGATGTATAATTAAATTTTATTAAATCAATAACTAACTTTTATTAAATTAGTAAGTAATTATCAATATTTTAATTATTTGTATAGGACTATATAAAAAAAAATTAAAAATTGTTTTTACACCAACTAATAGACATCATTATCAAATACCCATGAAGAGGTGCGTAAACTATATGTGTGTAGACTATATGTCTGTGTTGAATATGTATTTATTAAGTGTTCGTTGTGTGGGGATATACCTATATAGGTGCAGATGCTATATCTGTGTGGACTATATGTCTATGTTGAAGATGTATAATTAATTGTTATTAAATTAATAACTAACTTTTATTTTTAATATAGGTATATACATAAAAATCATTTTCTTAAGCCTATGTATATGCATAACAATATTCTATTATTGATAACATTGATAACTATTAGGCTAAGTGTTCGCTCTACAAGGATATACATATGCGGAGGTGCGGAAGCTATATGTGTGTGGACTATATGTCTATGCTGAAGATGTATTTTATTTACTAAGTGTTCGTTGTACATGGATATACTTATGAAGAGGTGCATAAGCTATATGTGTGCGGACCATATGTCTTTGTTAAATATTTGTTTTATTTACTAAGTGTTCGTTGTGCAGGGATATACTTGTGCTGATGTGCAAAAGCTATATCTGTACGGACTATTTGTCTGTGCTAAATATCTATAGTTAACTTTTATTAAATTAATACTTAACTTTTATATTCAATATAAGTATATACTTAAAAAGCATTTTTTTAAGCATATGCATGTGCAAGAAAATATTTTGTTGTTGAAAACATTGATAATTATTAGAGTAAGTGTCCGTTGTGCAACAATACACCTGTTTCTCATCCATCCTAACCTCCAATCATTTTACATTGCTTCTCGTATATGCTAACCTCCCATTGAACACTTCACTTATTTACATTGATTACAACATATGCTAACCTCCCCAATGAACACTTCACTTATTTACTAAGTTTTACTCTATATTGAACACTTTACCTCTTTGCTCAATTTTACAAAGTTTTAAGCTAATTGTTTTTACTCCAAAAACTTTATATTCCTTTCCTCATATGTTAACCTCACCACTGAACATTTCACTTATTTACTAAGTTTTTTTTTTAAGTAAGAATTTATATATTACCTTTCATGGAGAAAAATTACAGTATCAACTGTGATATCGAGGTTTGATTGTGTTGAGTTTCCCCGAAGGGAAACCAACTCATCCAGACACCTAACTGTATGAATCAGTAATATTTAAACATACTTGTCTGAATTGCCCCGTGGGAAAACCAATTCGACCGACCCATTCATGCATATTGTAAACCAAAAAAAGAGCATACTATAAACCAAAAAAATTCTATCTTCTGATAGACTCAAAGGATTGACAGTGCTAGACTCCAACCGCCTATGAAGAATCTCCCAAAAACAACCAACATTTGTCAAAATAAAATAAGAATTCTGACACGTGTGCGCCTACCAACCGTCATGGTGTCTGGTGCTCTCTCTTGTCCTCAACTTCCCTTATGCATTTGTCCACATATCGGTTATCAGCCCCCTTGAAGTCTAGAGCAAGGAATGCCCATAAATATGTTGGGGCACCGGTGCCCAATTCTGGTGAGTGCAGGGAACGAAGCAGGGTCACAAGAAGAGATTCAATTTACTTTGCGCACTGGTCCAGGTGTTCCAACAGAAAGAGGAGGTTGTCGATGTCCTTACGGACTACAAAGACCAAATATTGAAGAATCGAGACCGAATCTCTAAGTCGCTGGCATGAAGCACAGTCTATGCGGAGAAGAGATTGTCCCAGAAGTGCTTCCAATTGTAATTCTTTCATTTGAGTGTTGAAATCCTCCAGATAAGGCACAAAGGGTGGCGATGGGGGGGAAAAAGGTGGTGGCAAGGGAGCGAAGGGTGGTGGAATCGATGGACGTGCAAGAGTTGGCTGTGAATTCGAGGCCAGATCTAGAAGTGGGCTAGGAGAATATCCTAGAGAATTACGCTAAAGATCAAACCATTCAACCCTACAAGCCCACAACGATGATAAAGGTGGAAGACCAATTTGGCCTAGGGAGGACTAAGTGGATGAAGGGGGGGATGAACTAAGCGCATGAGCGAAGGTAGGCAGGTGTCGAATGGCCATGGCTGCTTTGTTCGGGTACCACAGAGAACCTCTCTTTGGATTTTTGCGAAGGCGAGTCATAATCGAACGAGCTTGAGGGTGATGCGGAGGTGTGAACAGGGAGACCCAGGCAAGCACCAGAGAAATCAACAGAGTGCAAGAGTAACAGATATTATAGTAAAATTAATGCAAACTAGAGAGAGGAGTGTCGCCATAAGAAGGAGACTGGAGAGTAAGTGCACACGCATGCAGAAGGATCGAATGGTGTACTTCCTCCATCACCATGACAAGAAGCTAGCACAAGGTGAACTAGAGCCGTTAGTTGGGATCACACAACATTGAAGTGTTACAGAGTTCATATGGATGTAATAAAGACAAGAGGGATGTTGCACGTGTCGTCACGTGGTCTGTGGAAAGGTGGAGGACGCTAGGTTCTCACTTGGACACGTGGAGCGCTTTGACACCCCATCCAGGGGCTTATTTACTAAGTTTTACTCCACATTGAACATTTTGTTTTTTTGCTTATTTTTATGAAGTTTTATGGTAACTTTTTTTACTTTATTCTTATCATTGTCCTCTTTTCATAAACAACAATATTGTTTTTATTTATTATATGAATTATTTTTTAGAAAGACTATTCATTATCTACTCAATTAGTTATATTAAGTTTCATTATTCAAAATATATTTCTCACTAGCTAACATATTTTCCTTACTCCTCCAGTGCCATGCCAACTTTTGACTTTGCAATATAAATACTTTATATTTGGAATTATTTATAATACATAATGGTTTTATATAGGACAAGGAGAAGGGATTTTTAAATAGCACATGTTCATCAAGGCAAAATACTACTCCATATACACCTCAGTAGAATTACCTCTATCGCCGTTGATCCAGGCGCGCTGATCTGGACCGTCGGAGAGGTGCGCCCCCGATTCCGAACCCCCCCCTCCGCTTAAAGGTAGAAAGGCGGGGGGGTCCGGAATTCTATACGCGCCATTGATCCGGGCGCGCGAATCACTGCCGTTCGAACTTGCTTGCTACTTACCACGGGCGCATTATCACCCAAAACTTAGGACAAGTGAGTTTTTAACCCATTCTTTTGCATTCTAACCCCCCTTACAAGAAATATCGCTAACACCCTCCAAACTTGATCAGGGGATTTTTGGACTGGTGCTTCTGGTTTTCTGGTACCTTTGGTACTCTGGTACTTCTAGTACTTCTAGTTCTCTAGTTTTCTGGTACTTCTGGTTCTTTGTGAAACTAGGGTTTCACTTTCTGGGAGATCTAGCCACTAAAAAGGTGCACTGAAGGTGCCAAAATGATCCTTGGGGGAGTGTGCACGTTTCTAGATGGTTTTAGGGATGAATTACCTCTCCAACAAAAAACCCTAATTTGCATGTACGATAAGAATGATGTTTTTCACTTTTCTCTTGTGAAAGATGCTCTCTTCAGCTTGGCTCAGATACCATGTTAAGGTTTAATATATTATTAGAGTTCTTTGCATTTCAATAGATAAAAATAGAATAAGATAGGATCATCGAGAAATATACAATCACAAGAGACACATCATTTACCTTGGGAAACCCTCATGGGGTAAAAAACCTAACAAATCTTCCTTAATATAGATAGCCAATACAATGCCAAGAGATAACTCAAACAAGTACAGAAAGTCCTCTCCCAAAGATGTGCCTCTCTCTCTCTCTCTCTCTTCTCCAACTGCAACTCTGAAACTTTTCTCTCAAATGAACAAGTGAGTGTATGTCTAAGTGAGACACTAGCCTCCTTATTTATACAAGACTGGCACGTGTGGGAGTGTCCTTTCGCTGGCAGGGCCGACTTCTTCTTCTAGGTGGTTATAACCACCTTTATTATATTTCTGGGCCTCTTTGATATATTATGGGTATGACTTCTCTTTCTTCCTATTACAATTACAATACGACCAATCCGCAAAAGGGGATTTGGTCCTTTTACAATAGCCGACATGATCAATCCACAATGGGGATTGATCCAATGAATAATATATCAAATAACAATAAAAATACACTTTGTAGTTAAATTATTTCAACATCGCATTGTGTGGAAAGTATTGGGTCTTGTGGAAAAGAATGAATACTTCGGCTCCTTCTATCTGAGCAAGGCTATCAGGATGAGTATCCATGAATAATGAAATTATGTCCCTAGATCCTGCACGTCCTTCGAGTCGTCCAGGAACAGATTCAACAAATACGAGGCCCAGCTAAGTGTGGTTCCCTATGCACACATGCTGTAGTTGAAACAACCCCAGTAGGGACTTCCTCCTTTCGTAATTTCCTGAGTAATTTGCATGCCATAATTTTTGTGGTCATTCTTGTCGCTACGTCACTAATACGCTTGATTATGATTCTACGTGACCCCCTTTCGGTACCGTACTTCTTCTTCATTTCCTCGGCTAGTGCGTTCTCCTTCGTCTTGTCCTCAAGGAACTGCATGGGTTCGTCCCCCCATGATGGCAACCCTGTGATGTATGTAATGAGCTCTACGTCTATTGAGACGAGTTGTTCCAACCACATGTATCCTCCATGGGTGGCTGTCATCAGCTGCTTGATGCAGTTGTTTGCGTATTGGACCCTCCCAAAGTGCGGGATGTCTAACAAGCTTAGAATCTCATTTTTGGCCATTCTGACTTCCCACTAGACTGTTTGGTTAATTGGTTCTCCAAAGGGTCCTATACCCACAGTCTGTGGGTAAAATTTCTTGGAAAAATCCTGGAACTTGTATGTATCTGTCACTGTTGGGTATGTTTTATATTCTTTGCATAAGTAGTATTGTTTTTGCGTTACGCCGGGGGGGTTGAATCCCCCCCCACACGAGGGTTCGGGGGAAGTGCCCCCAAGAAAAAAAAATTCTGCCTTAGGAAACATGTCACATATTTAGGTGGTTTTTCGGCACATGGTTTCTTTGCTGATGGTTTTCTATTTCGGTTAAGGATCTAGGGTTGTTGACTAATCCAAGTCATTGGGTTAGGGTTTTTGATGTCACTGGCTCCTATATGTATATTGTATTGCAAAAAATGTAATACCATGAATGAATATAGAATATGTTGGTTTTCCCGGTTTGGGTTTCCAGGGGAAATCTCTCTGTGTAATGTTTGGATTTTCCATTGTATCTTTTCTGTTCTTTTACTGAAAATATGTTTGCAGTAAATATTGGACAATGTTAAAATCTACATTTGGTATCAGAGCTTTGTTGGCTTCAGGGGGACGCCTTTGTGGTCAAGGTTTTGGCTCGGGACTGTGATAATCCTTGTTACAGTGGGATATCTGTGGTATTGTTTTTTCAGGTGAAAAGAAATGGCGAGCAATTCGAAGATGGATATTGAGAAGTTTAATGGGAAAAAATTTGAGCTCTCGAAGCTCAATATGGAAGATATTTTTGTGAGAAGAGATTAGTGGATCACGCTATATCCAGGTACTACACCTACAAGAACTTCAACAGATGATTGGAAAAAGTTGGATCGGAAGGAAAAGAGCACAATCTGACTGTGCCTCTCATATTCAGTATTACTGAATGTGTTAGAGGAAGCTACAACCAAGGATTTATGGGAAAATTTGGGGAAGTTGTATCAGTCTAAGTCCCTAGTAAATAAACTATTCCTGAGAAAGAAGTTGTATAACCTGAGGATGAGAGATGGAGACTCGGTGGTAGATAATTTGAACGCCTTCAATAATGTGGTAAGTCAGTTAGTATCTGTTGAGATTAAAATTTTAGATGAAGATAAATGTATCAGTTTACTGTATTCTTTACCAGAATCCTGGGATAGTCTGGTTGTGGCCATAGGTAGTAATACAACTGCCTTGAAGTTTGATGAAGTAGTCTCATCCTTGTTGTCAAAGGAGATGAGACAAAAGAATATGGAAGGACAAAGCAAAGATGTATTATTTGCAAGAGGACGCTCCCAGAAAATAAATATATCTAAGTTCTCAACTGGGAGATCTAAGTCTAAGGGTAGATCTAAATCTCCCGAAAATTTTGTAAAGGTTTGTTGAAGATTTGGAAAAGAAGGGCACTACAAGAAGCAGTGTAGATCCAAAGTTGAGAAAAATAAGGGATATGAAGAATCCCCTTCTACATAATAAAATACTTCCAAGGAAGAAGGAGGGTATGTGTACTTGGCTTATTCAAGCACACATGCAGATCATGAGACATGGTTGGTTGACTCTGGCGCATCCTTTCATATGACTCCCCACAAGGAGTGGTTATGTGAGTATGAAAGGTATGATGGAGGTAATATTTTCTTAGGTAATGATTTGACAACAAGAATCATAAGATGAGGAAATGTCAAGTTGAGGCTCATAGATGGAAGGATTAGAACACTGCCTAGTGTTCTTCACATCTTAGGTTTGGCTAGAAATTTGATTTCCGTAAAAAAAATGTATGATGCAGGGGTAAAAACAATATTTGAAAAGGAAACCTGTAGGATGGTTCGAGAAGCAATGGTGTTGCTGAAGGGAGTTCGATTTGGAACTTTGTATAAGATGCAAGGAAGCACTATTAGTGATGGGTGTAATAGTTCCATTGTTCCTGATATTAGAGTTGAAAAAGAAAGAACTCCTACAGTCTCTAGAGAAAAGGTTATGCTGTGGCATCAAAGAATGGGGCATATCGGAGAGAAGGGTATTTGACTACTAAACGGTAAAGGTATGGTTGAAGGTATGTATAAATTCTCTCTAGATTTTGATTTATGTGAACATTGTCTATATGGGAAGCATAATTGAGTAAGATTCACGTCTGGCACAAAGAGGGTAGAAGGAATTTTACAACTAGTTCAAAATGATGTTTTTGGACCTGTGTCGGTCCCATCATTGGGAAAATATGTGTACTATGTCTCATTTATAGATGACTTATCGAGGAATACTTGGATATATTTCCTCAGGAAGAAATATGAAGTCTTTTACAGGTTTAATGAATTTAAGTCTCTTTTTGAGAATCAAATAGAGAAAAGAATTAAGGTGTTGAGGACAGATAATGGAAGAGAGTTCTGTGGGAATGAATTTGAAGAATTTGTAAGAAGTGTGGTATATCAAGGAAAAATACTACTCCATATACACCTCAGTAGAATGGAGTTGGAGAAAGGATGAATAAGATGTTGATGGAAAAAACAAGGTGCATGCTCAGTGGTGTCGGGTTAGGGAAATAATTCTAGGTAGAGGCAATCGGTACTGCATGTTACCTGGTCAACAGATCACCCTCATCAGCGTTGGATGACAAGACTCCACAAGAGGTATGGACTAGTAAGGAACCTTGTCTCACACATATCAAGGGATTTGGTTGTGATGCATATATTCATGTTCCAAAGGAAAATAGGAGTAAGCTAGATAAGAAGTCCGAAAAGTATATATTTATGTGGCATCTCCATAAGTTTTTCTATACAAATATTATGGAACTCATTATATCAATAATATTACAAATATTTTGAAAATAAAATAAAATCTCTATACAAATTATGAAATTTTATATGTAAATTGTGTTTCCATAAAATGTGGTTTTCTTTTTCTACCTTGTTAGAATTGCAATCTTTGCAAATTCTTTGGTGTTTTAGGTTATGTCGATCTCCTATGTCCACTATAAATAAATCTCATGCATTTTTGTTCTTACTTTTGAAATATTTATTTTCTTTTTAAAACTAACAACATTAAAAGGTAGGTTTGATCTTTTAACTTTAGGTTAATAGAATCCTTATTGTAATTAATCCATTTTTCCTTGTAATCCACCTTTCATTTATAGTTTAATCCATAAATGTAGTAAAATAGTGGTTAATTGTGAAGATACATAATATGACATTACCATGCAGTTATTATCAGAAGTTTTATGATCTTAAAAATTTTACAAGACATTATCTATTAACTCTTTTCAAAACAAATGACATCACACATTTAGTTTTTTTAGTCCCTGCCTCTCGCCAGGGACTATAGCTTTCGCCTTGGCGGTCAAAACACATTGACTCTGTATTAATTCAAGTTTTTCCTATTACTGAATTTCCATTATTTATTTAAACAATTAAAATTATTTTTTGATTTTCCTGTTTTGGTTGATAGAATTTTTTATTGGTTCATATCCTAGGATGGGACTTAATTGCCCTCGTGTAGATGAAATTATTTTTGTTGTTTGTAAGAAAAAAATAACTTTTAAATACAAAATTTCAAAAAAGTGTAAGGCATCCACGTATTCATTCATAATAATTTTTAAATTCATATTCATTCATAATCATTTTTAAATACACACGTATTCATTGATTTATTGATTTCTCTCAGGTAGTTAGACATTAATGTTCTGCAGATATGTTCAAGGTTGTCACCATCACCACCTCCACAGTGCTGCTCCGCCTCTTTCACCATTGCCTTGTCCATAGTGCTACATCTACACCGCCTTCAGACTCCAGTGCTGCAATTTGGCCTTCTGTGGTCATCACCCACATTGTTGCACTGGAGCTATATGGACAGTGCTGCAATGGAGTTGTTGCCATCTACAGGTGCATGTCGTTCTCCACATAGTTAATACATCCTTCATCTTTATATTTCTGTTAAAACAACAAAGTTAGAATTTTGTTTAGACAAATTTCATGTTACCTGTAGACGTTTCGTGTTTGATACTTTTGAATTGATCGTCTGTATCAGTTCACAATTAAAGAATCCAACTGCAGTCGCGTAGAAGCTATGGTAATCATTTTATGGTTGTCTGGAGCATTCAGGTGGAAGCTGATAATTGAATCTGGCAGGATCTTTCCAGTAATCGTAAATCAAAGAATTATTGAGAACCCATTGTAATTGCCCTTGTTGGGCATAGGTCAAGTTCTCATAAGCTGGTTGATTCCACCAGTTACTGGGAGTAGTGGCCCAACACTGGGAGGGGCTGCCAGTGGTTCTCCATTCGCATACCTCTGCTATGAAATTCATGTAGGAAGCCACAAATGGTGCGTTAGACCATGTCTGGAGCGTTTTCACTCGCCAGCCTTGAGTTGCCCAATTATCTGCGTTCCATATAATTGGTTTTCACCCGCCTGCCTTGAGTACACTCTCATCCCCTGCTGGTTCAGGTAAGGAACACCTATGTCTTCATTGTTTCCAAATACTCTGATAGGCATTCCATCTACAGAAAACTTGAAACGAAGACATCAGGTGAGATCGATTCATCATAAGTAGAAGAACCGATTAAACCAGGTTCAGAGGAAAAGATAGCTTACATAATTTTCTGTGGGTTCCATAGAATTGTGTAATTGTGGAAGTTTGTTGTGGGATCGAACCATAAATAGAATTCTTGCTCCCTATAACCTGAACCTATTTTATTTGCGATTTCTATTTGCTCTGTTGGTTCTGATCCCTTTTCTCTATTGCAGCAAAGGCTCATGATCCGAATTGCTAGGTCCCAATTTTCTCCGCCTCCTGTCTCTGTAATCCTTTTCAATGATATATATTGGAAAAAGGAAAACACCAAACGTTGACGTTTACTAGAACGACTACCATTCGTGGGGTAAGACTCACAACCAACAGATGCGGCTCTAGCCCTAGCGGATAATCATCCAGATCATCACACAAGGGCAATCCACCCTCCAAGCTTCCATGTCTCA
>ML796911.1:122617-170086 GCA_009831015.1 Picea engelmannii | reverse complement strand
TGATTAACAAAAATTAAAATATTAACACTAGATAAATGAAGCTCAACCGTTTATTTGTTAATCAATAATAAAATTTAATATATTCTCTTAAAGATTCTTTTCATCTTATCAGGGGTTGATCAGCCACAATTATGTGACTGTGCTAGTATATAATCTTTCAAAACGTTCTTATGAATGCTTAATTGTAAATGATTCTATATTTTTATTTTCCTAATTATGTAGATTATTTTTTCCTTAATTCGAATCCCATCATTATATCACAATCCTGTAAAAGACATCATGGCAGCGGAAGCCATATAACTCAAATCTAACAGCAAACAAAGTGCAACGGTCAAACTTTTGTCGGTGGTTATGGAAAACTTTTCACGTAACAACACTAACGATGAAAAAAAAACGGAAATTACAGAATTTGCTCTCGGAATGCCAGAAGCCTTTACAGAATTTACTCTCAGAATGCCAGAAGCCTTAAGTCGTACCATGAATAGATCTCCAGAAACTTACCAGACATTCAGGAAAGCTTATTCACAGGAAGCCAGTCTCAACAAATCTATAGAAAGATTGTCCCTGATGTAAAAGATATAAATTTTCAATATGGATCTGCAGATCGCAGAAAATAATAAAACGACTTTTTATAAAGACGAGAATATCTCTTTTATGAGACATAGTGTGAAAGAACAATAAAAAGACACTTGTCACAATTTTCTTTGTATGTTTATCAGGATTTTCTGATTCACAGAACGCCAGAACGCCATGCTTTATATGTTTGCCACGGATTTTTAATTACATAATTCCAATCTGTTAAGAGACAGTATGGTAATAGAAGCGCTTCCTCGACCATAAACTGGTACCCAACGAAGCAAAAATTTTGATGGCATTATGATGTGTAGCACCCTTTTTGCAAATCGGGCAACAGTTAGATCGCTGGAGCCATGGATCGATACATGAAATATGAAAATAATGCTGGCAAGAACCAAGAAGCCGGACTTCATCTTCATCTTCTATGAACTCCCAACAAATCCCGCAGATATCACTTTCCTCTGCTTTTAAGCTTCCATATTTTGCTTTTGGAATCCTTACCAGTCGGTACTTGGACAAGCCTGATGCGCGCTTAGGCTTGAGCTTTAGATGCAAATAGGCCAAAATCTCGAAGGCCAGAACCAGATATTCCATCATGAGGCTGCCAGATCTTGGATAAAAAGAGATCCGAAGGAAAACAGCAAGCAAGTATATAGTTGTGAGTATTATCTTCCCCACCCAGCTTGTTAAATAATGCATTAATAGTGAAGCAGCAATGGTGTCTCTTAAAGTAGAAACAATATTTCATCAGAGAGAACCAATGGAAATCCATCTTCAAATACAGCCGAAGTTTGCGAAACTGAAAATGATCTGCTTGCCTTGCCTGGTCTTCCCGACCGGACAGTATATGTTTTTAATTTTAATTAAAATAAGAAAAATGTGATATAATAATAAACTTTAACAGGTACTCTAATTTATGTAATATACACATAAAAAGCATGATCAGTGATTTGTCAGAAATAATAATAAACTTTAACAGGTGCTCTAATTTATGTAATTATTTTTCCATACAAATGGTCCTTATATCAATTAGGTGTTGGCTTTTTGACCTTCGGATCCAAAAACGTCAATAATAATAAACTTTAACAGGTGCTCTAATTTATGTAATCAGGTTTCCATATATACAGTCCTTACGTCGATTAGTATTGACCTTTGACCTTAGGATGGTCTTATTCGAGAACATCCTTACCTTTCAAATCACGTGACACTTAGATTCCTTGATTATTAAGTTCAGTCTTAGGATCATTGCGAATCATGACTCAATTGGATGGGATTTTTTTAATATATATATATATATATTTTAAATGAATATTTTATACATTATTATGATTTAAGTTTGGATATAGTGAAATGATGTATTTATTATTATTTTTATTTTTAAATTATTTTAAATTTTTGAAAAAAATAAATTTTAAATTAATTAAAGATTTTATATTTTTTTAAACTTGAAATAGGAACACTTTAAAACCTTGCTAAATCAATGGAGGTTCATAATAGTAAAGAGACTGGACTGAATTTGAACTTAAGATTTGTGAACTTCGTGTTAATAGCATGTCTTGAGTGAATGGTTAAATCAATTGAGCTGAATCTAAATGAAGAGCATCTTAATTAGTAGTTATAATAATGACTGGGAAATCCAAGGAACTCAACCAGATTTAAACAACTAATCTATTTTTTTTTATTGATAGTATACTTTAAGAAAATGGTTTAACCAATTTAAATAAATATTTATATATCTATGTGTGTGAGACATAAAGAAAAAGACAAAAATGAAGAGAAAGTGAAAAAGAATGAGACAAAGATAGAAAAAAAATAACATATGGATATATAAGTGTATAATTCTTCAATATCAAATTTTAATTCATTTGTAAAATATAACTTTACAAATATATTTCTTTGTAAAATATACTAAAAAGATAAGTTTACAAATAATATGTAAAAAACACACAAAGCAAAATGTATATGTAATTCTTCTATAAAAACTAAGGAGAATATAAATTAAAAAGGGTAAGTCAATATTTTTCATATTCAAATTATTTGAGAAAATCTTTGTATGTGTGAGAATATAAAATATCAAATAGATTTTCTTGGTATAGATTTTCTTGGTTTTGTTATTTTATATTTATTTATATATAAAAACTGAGATTTTCCTCAGTTTTTACCCCATGCATGGCCATACTGGGACACCTACCAAATGTTGGAGTCCAAGCCAAGCACAAAAAGAGGGAAGGGAATTTAATCTCATCTCAATGGAATGATCACATCAAAGATTCCACAATAGATAAAATCCCTCTCAATTTGATGGTGGGAGTGTTTGGATTGAGGTATATTGAAGGATGCACTCATGGAATTCAAGGATATGGATTCATCAGGGGAAACCTAAGAGATGATTTAGTGAGTGGTCTCTCCTTCCCTAATACTAGAGATTATGCAACTAGAGGTATCTAACCAAAAGGAATAGGGAACCCTCACAAAAGGAGGAAGTGCATAAAAAACAAATCAAAGTTAATCAATGTGCCATTAGGGGATAGTGTGAAGGTAAATGAAATAATGGAATTGATAAATATTTTCTTGTTGGAATATTTTTTCTCCAAAGAATGGGAGTGGCTTCTCTTAAAAATTAGATAGAGAAAGACTTTGACACATTATTAGGGTACATATTAATAGGCATTGTTCTTCTTAAAGGTTGGTTAGCCTAGTCCTTTTAGGATCATGAATGCATAGATAAAATACTAAAAAAATGTTGGAAATGTGGCTCTTGGGACCTATTCCTTTAAAAATGTCCTTTGGATTTTGATCCGCACTCGACTTCGGTAGAATTATTCCCTTTTTGGATTAGAATTCTTGATTTCCCATTGATATTCTAGTTAGAGGACATATTCAAGGAAATTGGCAACTCCTTAGGCATGTATTATGAAAAAAAATAACTCTTTTTGGGAATCATGTTACATGGGGATGGTGAGAATCCTTATGGTATTTGACCTAACAAAAGGTCTAGAAGACTCCATCATCATCAAGAAAGGATCTACCTTTTTTCATTAGGTTCTCGATTGTGAAAGATTTCCCTTAAAATGTGGGCCGTGTCATGAGTATGGACACCCTTTCATGGATTGCTCAATCCAAACCTCCAAAAAGGTATGGGCTCAAAATACCTCTCCTCTTGTCAAAGAGTCTACACCCTTGTTATAAGAAAAAATACCACTGATCTCTTTGCAAGTCACCCCAGTGAAAGACCCTTTAGTACCAAATCTCTTAGCAAAAAATTCTATGATAAAAAAATGACTCTTCCAAGTGTTGATGTTACTGGTAGCATCGGAAAGGTATTTTTGCACAGGTCTATTTTTCTAGACGTGTGGAAATCATCCAAAGCCTTCTAATCTTGAATTTACTTTAATTAAATAAATTATTAAAGTAAATTGCTTAAATATTAGTTAATTATGTATTCAGGTAATTGAGTTATTTAAGAAACATGCTAAAAGTACTTAACATGTAGCATGTAATCTAAATCTCAAGTGAGTCTGAGATGTAATCTCAACCATAGATCGCTTTTAAGATTAGAAATAGATTAAAACTCATGATTATAAAACCAAGGCTAGGGTGAAGGAGGAGACACATTTACATAGATTAAAAAGGAGGACCTTTTCTACTACGAAGTCTCCAAGGTCACACTCAAGAGCATAGAAGGACCTCTGCTAGATTTTTTTGGATAACAAAGGATGATGATTCAATAGGAATAAGAATTACACTTGACACAGTCAGACAAAGATATTAAAGAAGGACTTTTGCTAGTGTGGAGTCATTCGAGAGTGTAGAAGCAAAGAGGGACTTTTTCTGACACTTGACATATTCAAGGAGATATTATATAGGGAAGAAGAAGGAATTCCATCTATAGATCAGGTCAAGGAGAAGAGAGAATAGAGGCTTACATAGGTGGGTTTCAGTCTAAGGAAGCCATGTGAGAGTGTCAGATCGTACAGAGCTTGTCGTACAAGTTTTCCATACATATGTACATAATTCAAAGTGTAGACAGTCATGTATATATGCAATTCACAAGAAGGAGAATTGTGTATTCCTTGAAAAGGATGCTAGAACTGGTCATACAACAGGTCATACCTTTCCAGGTTAGTCTGTAGTTGTATTTATCTCAGTGGGATATTATCCCTATTACGGGAGCCTTGATTTTAGCATAATAAAATCATTTTCATTACTAGTTTTCCATCCGAGGTTTTTCTTAGGGTTTATATCCAAAAGATTTGGTGTTCTTATCTGCTTGATTTGGTTTCCTTATTTATTCTTTCATTGCATGTTTAGTTGATTACTCATCTATTCTTTTAGTAGATAAAGTGATTTTGTTTTGAGCTAATTGTTGGTTGTTGAGTAGCAGAAATTTCAACATGGTATCCGAACATACCAAGGGTTGAAGTGGTAAAAATCAACATGGTATCAAAGCAAGGTTTCTCTAGGAGGAAACAAAGTGAACAAATGAAGATATATAAGATCTGAGTGACTAGGGAAGAGGTCAATTTCAGATCTAGGGTTACAGGATAAGATCTATGAAATCAAGAGTGTCGAGGTGGGTGTTTGAAGAACTAAGAACAAATCCACAGGAAATCTTAGGATATCTATAAACCAACAGGAAAAATCAAAGGATTGATTTCTAGGAAACAATAATACAAAGGAAATTTCAATAGGGTAGTTTTTTAGCAATGGAAGAAGGTCGAGAAGTCAACAAGGAGATCTCAAATAGGTGGGGAAGGAATTCCATCTATATATATGAGGCACATGAGAGCATATAGGATAAAATAAGGGTGTTTTCTCATGTGTCTGCATCATCTACTTAGGAGAAAAGATGGACATTTTCTCAAGTGCTTGAGCCACAAAGGATAGTGACTCAAGGGGATATCAAATGGGTGAAGAAGGAAATTCATCCAAATATTGGGGGATGATAGATCTATTGGAGTTAGTGACTCATAGGTAAAGTGAAGAAGCACTTTTTCTCATAGAAATATTAGCATGGGGTGAAGAACGGATTTCACCTAGAGATATAATCAGTCCAAAGGAAAAGGAGGCATGATAGATACATCTTGTAGCACAAAAAGATATGGGAAGTAAAGAAATTGCAGGTATAGGGTCATACAACAATAACAATGGTTCTTAGTTGCAGGTGTTGGTTATTTCTGACTAGACAAAAAATACACACATAATGAGACAATAAGATCTCATACAATGGGTGGAGAAGGACTTTCTTCCAAGTGTGTAGGGAAGGGTTCGAGAAAAGGAGTAAAGGGGTATCCATGGATATAGTATCCAGCAAGTTCAAAGAACTAATCTTGTGGTAGGACATTTGTTGCATTATTCCTTAGGTGGTCCATTATCCCAGAAAGGGATCCCGGTATTTTATTTTAATAAAATCAACTAGAGTTATAAGTACAAGAGCTATTCAACAGTCTGAAAGAGGACTTAGGGACCCATGTGCATCTTGTTGATGATTCCAATTATGAAATTAAGGGGAAGGGAACATCATCTTCTAACTTGATTCAATAGGTTTGTTAGAGGCTCAGGATGTGATTTATGCAACAAAACTAAAGAGGAACTTACTCTTAGTTTCAGCTTTGGAGGAAAAGGGTTTTGTAGTTACGTTTCAAAGAGGGAAAGTAATCATATATTCAGAGGGAACTATCCCTAAAACAATAGTGAGCATTGGTGTTAGAGAGGGTAGTTTATACAAGTTGTAGGGCCATCCTATAAGAAGATCCAAGGAGATTTTCGATCATGGATCGATCTCAATGACAGAGGATGAAGAGAAAGAGGTTTTAAAGGGTGAGTATCTTAAGTATGGGAAAAGTTCATGGACTTCTAGCATAAGGATTGAACCTTCATATGGGAAGAGGGAGTTAGCCCCTTTCAGTCCTTTCAAGAGACCAAGTTGGTACAAGTTGACATTGATGGATGCTCAGGAGAAGGAATATTCTAGTAGTACATTGAGGGAGAGAAAACCTTCGATGAAGTTCTCAAACTTCATCGAATTGATATGTAGTTTAATCAATTTCGAGACTTCCATTATTTAGGGAACAGTTGACCAACATGGTTTGAGGAATGAGAGTATGCAGGATGATGTGTGTGACATTGTGCCAAACTCAGATGCACAACCAGTTCCAGGTGGCTCTTGGGGAAATACCTTCCTCTCCAAGAGGGAGTGTTGATGTTAGTGGTAGCATCGGATAGGTATTTTTTGGCACAGGGGTAGACCCAGAGTTCAACGCTTCAAAAATGCACGAAGAAAACCCTAACTACTGGCCCTTTCGGAAACACCTGCGAAGAAGATAAAGTCTCACCCGGGGTAGAGGCAGGGGGGTTTGTAGGACTCAGGTGTATACAACTTGGCCGGGACACAGATTTTTTATCATAACACTTTACATAGCACTTAGCCCATAACATGCATTAGTTCATAAATCCATTCACATCGCAGATTAAACCCTAAGTGCACAACCGCGCAATAATAATCAGATCAAACACTTCCAAGAACATAGAATTAACTCATATCTAGCATTCATTTACCATCAATAGAGCACTAAGCATCCATATATCTATCTAACATACACCAAGATCAGTGCACTAAGAAGATAAATACATAAACAACATGAATAACATTGCACAAAGCACATCAACATAGGATATACGTGGTTCACCCCAGTGTGGGGCTACATCCACCAACTCTTCTTCTTATTTACTAGTATTCAAGATTCTTACATTCCTCTTCTCTTGTGCACAGATCCATAGAGACAACTCCACAAAGGATAGGAGATCTACGCGCACCTCGCCAGATCCTCCTTCCCCGAATTAGGTCAAGGCACAAATCCTTACACAATTTGTTTGCACAAATCCTCTTACAATTACTTGCACTTAGCTCTGCAAGTATCAACACATAGTATTCACAAAATCCAACAACTTTTCTTTGCACTTAGAAATCTTTACATGTTCTTGCACGAAGCCAACATACCCGTAACTTAGTATTTCTTTCACAAAGCCACACCCACACACCGCTTCTTACATCGCCTAGCTACTTATTTATACATTAAAAAAAGGGCCTAGACATGCATAAACCCATGGGTCGACATCCCATACCCATTACATAAACCCTAAAATCCCAAGAAGCCCGCAAAAATGGGCGAGATCCTGCGATCTCCGCCTCGCCTGGGCGGTTCTTCTTCGACCAGCCTGTCGAAGTCCCAAAAATGGTCAAACATGACCAATCGTTTCCTAAACACTTGGTCGAGGGCCAAGAGGCCCCCAAAACTCACCTGTGACTCATACCGAGTCACTCCGATCTGGGCAACTCTGCTTCGAAGGCCTCGAGCTTAGCTCGAGCTGCCTCAACTTGCTTCTTCGCTAGATCCTCCTGCTTGACGAAATCCTGAATTAATTGCTCGGTGATAGGCCCTTCCAAGCATTATTCCACTGTCATGAACATTTTTTCTAGCTATGAGCCTTGTCCCTTGATCTCTTCGAAAAGCATGTAGACTTCATCCTGCATCAGCTGTAGTCTCTGTGTCATTTCCATAACCTTGCTCTGGATGGTAGTAACCTGATGCTGGACTGTGCACTGCTCCTATGACCTCTTCATCTTCTCAACTGTAGTCAGCAGTTTCATCTGTGCTTGTATGGTGGACACCTGTTGCTTTTCCTCCTAGAGCTATGCTTCCAATATCCTCAGCTTCAGATATTCTACAAGGCGCTCATAGGTTTGGGCACTTCTATCATTCAATTGTTTACATTATGAGGATAATGTCGTGATTCATTCTACTGCGCTCCTTGTAGCTTCTTCCCTCTGATCTCGCACTTCTTGCAGAGTGCTCGACACTTCTTGAAGTTATAATTCTGCTACTCTTTCTTGAAGCTGTTGAATGGCCTCAACGAGCTTCCCCACTTGCATCTATGTTGACTCTGGTTCCTCCTGTACCAAGGTTGACACATAGAGGAGTGATCTAGTCACTACCTCTTTAACCCCAATTTGCTCTGCGAGTAGCTGGTCTTTGTATTTCTTTTGTTTCTCTTTGTCTTCTTCGAACATCACCCTAATTAAATTCTTTCTCGTTCTGCGCAACTCAAAGTTTCTCTAGGACCTCCTCATTTTATTTCTTTAATGCCTCTATGGCCTGTTCCTTTTCCTCTTGGGCTCAATGAAGTTGAACCTATGTCTCATCTTCTAACCTTCACAACTGGGTGGGCTCATCCCCCAATTCTACATTTTCTACTCAGGATGGCGCAGTGGGCACTGCGCGGCTCGAATGGATAGCTTGCTGGATGTCTCTGAGCTCTTTCTCTATTATGTTATACATCTACTCCTGCTTTGCCCCATGTTTCTGAAAGATGTCTTCTGAAGCGTATTCTATAGTTGTGATGATGAGATCAATGTCATCCACTGTGAGCACATTCTTTGACTGAGGCTTGTTGGCATGAGCCTTCTTCCTTGTCAAAGGTTTCTCCGGGGAAACCTTCATCTTCTGCGATGCTTTTGTTGTGGTGAGGGGATCCTTTGGTGGTGTAGCTTCACCTTTGTCCTTCTTTTATCCTTCTTCCCCTCCTTCCTCTTGGTTCACTCCGTCTCCTCCTCCTCCTTCAGGTGAGTCGGGTACAGTTTTCTCTGATGCACTATCCTTCTCATCACTTTCTATATCTTGGAATTTGTCCTTTGTCTTCTTTTTATTGGTGTTTATCTGTCCATCATGTTCAACCCGGGTGACTAATGGGATTCTGATAATATTGGGGTCAGATATTTCTACATCCTCCACTGGTACAAGGAATTATGTTGGCCATTCCTTAGTGATCTCTTCCATGTCTTCCTTAGTCAACTTATAGTAAGACTGTAGCTCCTCCTTACTTTCATCCTCGTGCATGGTGATGTAGATGAAGTGTTGGTCTATGCGGAACTTTGCTAGTGTCCTGTATCAATGGAGTGTATTCGGGGTCATCCGCGGAAAGGATTCAATGGCGCGCTTCAACTGTAGGTAACAAGTATGGAAGACAACATTCGACTACCACTGCTTCGCCATATCGTTCGTATACCATAAGGTAGTGAACCTCACGGCCAACAGTTCTGATGGCTCGACTTCAAGGAATGTTTCTCCTTCCGGCATTTGCCAAGAAACAAATGCAATGACCACAAGTAACCAATTGAAGTGGAATTTGTATCCTTGGTCCTGCGCTTCGCGACAGTCCTTCTCCAACTCGTTGATGAGGTAACTCTCCCAGTTCATCTGCATTCCTTCGACACACTTTCCTGCGAGGTCAACTATGAACCCTGTGACTTGTGTTGGATGGTTCTTTCTGACGAGATTTCCAGTGATCAGCTAACAATCTAGGCACACTGTGCCATCCTATATGGAGGCTACCTTGTAGCCTCACTTTCCCTTCTCTACATCATCGTAGGTTTCTTTTATTCGTTTTTCTAGGGAGTGATCTGACATCTTCCCTGGGTAGAATTGGTGAGGGTCCAGTCCCTGCATACTTAGTCTAGTGATCAGGTGGATCAGCGCTAGATCCACAGCGACATGCTTTTCAAGCCATAGATACCCTCCATGGTAGCACGACATAAGGATTTTAATGCAAGCGTTAACCTCCTGATGCCAGTCAAAGTGGGGGATATTCATTATTTTCAAGATCGCGGAGCACGTGATCTCCTTAATCCATAGTTGGGGAACTATCTTGGGATTCTTCCCAGTCGTCTTCATCAGGTACCTATACGGTGCGAGAATCGCATAGTTCTTTCGGTATCCAAGGTTAAAGTCCCTGATATTCAAATATGGGATAAGTCCCAACTGGGGTCCAACTACGCATATCCCCTTTGGGAGGTACGCAGTGATGAGCATGTACTCAAAGTCACGCGGGACATTTTCATGGTTCACCGCACCAGTCAAAGGCGAGATGTAGTCAGGAAAGACCAACGAGATCTACTTCATGTTAGCCAGATCATCGCGGTGCTTGCTTATTTTCTCAGCAACGCGACCAGAACGCCACCCAGTTGATGGGGATGCTGGAAATCCTCCAGTTGATGGTGCATGTATTCCTACAAACATGAATTTATCAGTCATGAGGTCGACAAGTATCTCTTCCACAAACTTCTCTACTGCGCTACGCTCGCCCGACATCCACAATTGTAATAAAATAACTCAGGTAAGTGGATGGAAAATCAAGGTAATCAAATGAATGACGAAGTCTAGACAGCACAGGGCAATATGCAATCAGTTCTCTGTTAGCACGAATATCTCAGTTTGAAAAAAGTGGTCCCAACGCAACATCCGATAAGTTAAATAAGCAACATCGTAACAGATTCCTTCAAAGGGTATGAATACGTTCATCGATTTGCATCCATCCGTTATGGCGCGGTATCAACGGTCCAACAACAATCTTTTTGTCAATAAATGTGTTTCTAGTCATTCTGGAGTGTCATTCTAATGGTTAGGATGCCCCCAATGGTCATATAGCTTCGTCATGGCGAAGTCCCATTCTGCGCGGTTCTGCTATTCCGGCGAGGTTCAAGTTCTGCAAGCCTACCTTCTGTGAAGTATTTCCTGGGACTTCTTGTAGTTTTTCTATTTTTTCTTTCTTCTTACTGAGCTTTCTGGCCTTCTTTCCTGTAATTTGAGTATCTGGAGTCATATTTCCATTCTTATTCTTTTCTTCCCTTAGCGTAGTAACTTCTCATTGTTGAGGGTCTTCCAAAGGTTTCAAGGGTAATACCTCTTCTCTTACTATTTCTGGGTTGAATGTACTTCTTTCCTGTATGGACAGGTTTTTTAATCCTTCTTGTGTTCTTCCAGCTTTGATAGCTAGTTCTTTGGCCCTCTGTTACTTCGACTTATTCTCTTGTTCTTCTATTAGTCGCTTTATTTTTATAGTCATGAAGTCCCTTAATTCTTGCTTTTTCTGTTCTGTGGCTTCCTCCTCTGCTTTCCTTAGGATTCCTTCTCAATCCAAGTCTTTCCTAACAAAAGGGGGAAAGGGGTGTTTTCTCAACAAACTTAATGACTTCAAATTATTCTTTGGTCGATGTTCCATGGGAAATCATAGGTACATTAGTAACTCTTCCACATAGGGTTATCATATTTCCTTTAAAAAAAACTATCTTTCCCAATGAAGGTACTATAGCAGGCTTTCCCAAAATTTCCCAAGTGCTTTCTAGCATAATATTCATCTGTGTGTCCTCATCCAAGACACAGTCTATGTCGAAGTCTCCTATTCTTGTTTCTATGCACTTCTTCTCTTTGAAGATCTCCGGTAAAATGATGTCTATGTGATCATTCAGTGTTTCTTTCAGCTGTAATAACATAGTCTCTGATTCTTTTTGGTTTTCTAACACATCTTCATTCCTTTGACCTCCTTCATAGTTTTCTTGTCTCATGTTCATCTTTTCAACTTTGGAAATCATTCTAGGGAAATCCTCAACTCTATGACCAATATATTTACAACAAAGACAAATAGGACCTATACCAGGGCATTCCTTAGCAAGATCTCTCGATCTTCTTCAATTATAACATAGTGTCAATCCTCTCTTTCTTTTAAATTATTCCCAACACTTCCTATACTGTGCACCGGGGTCACAATGATGGACCTGCAATATGAAAAAATTCATTCTAGGTTCCTGCATCCACGTATTAGTCCAACAATTCTTTCTATGCATAGGAATAACATATCTTTCACTATATTTATCAAATTTATTCAGATCCATTCTTTCTTCTAACTGTGCCCTAGTTTTCAGACTAGGACATAATCTATCAAACATACCTATATTCATACTTTCGAAGAAAAAATTTCCACTTATCTTACCTTTACCAGAGCACAGAGCTTTAAGATCTTACCTCTTTTCTTCATATCCAGTTTCTTTCTTAGCACCGAAATTCGCAAGTCAAGTAGAATATTGTGCACTACAACAATATATCTATGCACAAATCTTTCTCTTTTCTTCAGTTCCCAGAAATCACAGTTTCAGGTCCCGAAAATGGAACCATTTGTTGGCACAGGGGCAGACCTAGGGTTCAACACTTCAACAACACACCAAAACAACTGTAACTACTGGCCCTTTCGGCAACACCTGCGAAGAATATGAAGTCTCACCCGAGGTAGAGGAAGGGGGGGTTGTAGGACTCAAGTGTCTACAACCTAGTTGGGACACAGATCTGTGATCACAAAACTTAACAAATCACTTAACCCATAACATGCATTAGTTCATAAATCCATTCACATCGCAGATTAAACCTTAATCACACAACAATGCAGTAATAATCAAATCCAACACTTCCAATCACATAGCATTAACTCAGATCTAGCATTCATTTACCATCAGTAGAGGACTAAGCATCCATACATCTATCTAACATACACCAAGATCATTGCACTAAGCAGATAAATACATAAACAACATGAATAACATTTCACAAAGCACATCAACACAGGATATACGTGGTTCACCCTAGTGTGGGGCTATGTCCACCAGCTCTTCTTCTTCTTTACTAGTCTTCAAGCTTCTTACATTCCTCTTCTCCTGTGCACAAAGCCACAGAGCCAACTCCACAAAGGATGGGAGATCTACACGCACCTCGCTAGATCCTCCTTCCCCGAATTAGGTCAAGGTACAAATATTTACACAATCTGTCTGCACAAAGCCTCTTACAATTACTTGCACTTAGCTCTGCAAGTATCAACACATAGTATGCACAAAATCCAACAACTATTATTTTCACATAGCAATCTCTACATGTTCTTGCACGAAGCCAACATACCCGTAACTTAGTATTTCATCCACAAAGACACACCCACACACCACTTCTTACATCGCCTAGCTACTTATTTATACATTACAAAAAGGGCCTAGACATGGGTAAACCCATGGGCCGACATCCCATACCCGTTAAATAAACCCTAAAATCCCAAGAAGCCTGCCAAAATGGGCAAGATCTTGTGATCTCCTCTTCACCTGGGCACCTCGTCTTCGACCAGCCCATCGAAGTCCCAAAAATGGTCAAACACGACCAATCATTTCCTCAACGCTTGATCAAGGGCCAACAATATTTCCACACATGTCTATGTGTCTAGCTACATGGAAATTTTCAAATCCTTATGATTTTGAATTTACTCTAATTAAAGTAATTATTAAAGTAAATTTCTTTCATTAATTAATTATGTAATTAGTTAATTGAGTTCTTTAAGAAACATTCTAAAAGTACTTAGCATGTAGGATGTCATATAAATCTCAAGTGAGTGTGAGAAGTAATCTCAACTGTAGATCACTTTTGAGATTAGAAATAGATTATCACTCATGATTATAAAACAAAGTCTAGGGTGAAGGAGGAGACACATTCACATAGATAGAAAAGGAGAACCTTTACTAATGTGGAGTCTCCAAGTTCACACTTAGGAGTAGAGAAAGAAACCTACTCGAGTGCTTGGATGATAAAGGGAGTTGATTTTAGAGGACGAAGGATTACACTTGACACATTCACACAGAGATAAAAAAGATGAAAATTTTCTACTGTGGAGTCAATTAAGAGTGTAGAAGCAAAGAAGGAATCTTTATTACACCTGAGAGATTCAATGAGATATTGGATAGGGAAGAAGAAGGAATACCATCTAGATATCAGGTTAAGGATAAGAGAGAATAAAGGATTATGCATGTGGGTTTCAGTCTGAGGAATCCATATGAGAGTGTCAAATCATTTTTATCTTTCCATACAAGTTTTCCATATGGATACGCGGTTCAGAGTTGCTGGACAGATACTTTTGGCATACAATTTTTCTAAAATCCTAAGTATAGAGAAAGTGCACAACAGAGGTGTGCAAGATAAGAAGGAACACTAGATATTATGCAGCTAAGGCACATCCAAAAGTACAATTCATAGTAAGCGGAATAAAGAAGAAAAAGTAATAAATAAGACAAAGGAATAAAGAGAAGAATCAAGAAGGAGAAGAAAGAGGGAGAAAGGGAAGGATGACAGTCTGACATGCTAAAGATGGAAGGATGTGAAAAATCAGGAAGAAAAAGCAGTCAGAGTGCAAAAGAAATATGCAAATGGAAAAGCAAGTGACATCAGCCTGAACAACTAGTTAACTGGAGTAGTCATGCATTGTAATAGGGTTTTGGGGGGAACCAAGTAGGGTTTTAAGCCCTAGATTGTGTGTATAAATATGTAATGGGTTGGGAAAGTGGGGGTTCTTTTGGATGATATGTTTTTGTCTCCTCCTCATATATTTTGGGCTCTTAATAGTTGAGTTCTCTGCTAAACAATGTATGGGTTGGGAGAATAGGGGTTCTTATGGATGACATGTTTTTGGCTCTCCTCATATATTTTGGGCTCCTAAGTGTTGAGTTCTTTGCTAAATAGTGTATGTTTTTGTTTTGTTCTATTGAAGAGAGGAATTTATGTATGAATGTAATAGATTATGTAGAGAGAGAAAGAATATTTCACTCTAGAGAGGCTAGGATAGGAGAAGAGAAAGATAACCATGATGTATATTTGTAAGCGCGGTGTGAAATCCTGAAGCAATTACCAAACACAAAATAAAGAAGCCAATCATTGTGGACATAGCCCAAAAATAAGAGCAATTGTAGAATAATGCACACATAAGATATGATCAAGAATGAATGGAATAATAACCTCCCATTCCCTCACTATTGAAGAAACATGGTTATTGTAGTCCCAATAGATACCTTGGGTGAGACTTCATATGCACAGGCAGGTGATGCCGAAAGGGCCGGTATCTGGTGGGTTTTTTGGTTAAATATAAATCAAACTTGGGGTCTTACAAACCTCACACAACGCCAACAAATTGATCCAGATTTTATGAGAATAACGAAATGAATACAGATTATTAAAATATGCTTAACACAGAATAACAAATATATAGTAAAATTGGTTTTCTATTCAATAACAAAATAAAATGAAACTGTAAAATGCAGCGGAAAACAAGCTTGTTGGAATGGTGGCAGCTTATCTCTGAGAAGAGATGTGATGGCTACGCTCATTTTCCAGAAGATCATTATAGTGAGGCTTTGAAGGCATTTTTACAATAAACATGAATTTAAAAAACCCTAGACATCCAAAAACCTAACCCTAGGATATGAAGCGCCAAAAGTCATGTGGGCCTCGTTTGGGTAAGTCAGTACATCAACTTCCCTGGGTCACAACTTTTGCATATGATCTCTGTTTTAGGAGCATGATAGCCTGTTGGAAAGGTATCGTCAAGGAGATTCATTTTGGGGGCTCAATCATGCCTATGGATATCATTGAGAAGATCAATCCTGAAAAACCTTCATTTAGGTCCTCAAAATGGCCCCAAAAGTTAAAACTGCTAAAAATAGTAAATTGCCAGAAAATTGTTTTGAGAAAGTTGCAAAAGGTGGGTGGCCACCGATATCCACATGGATAAATCCTACCTCCTTAGTAAGAAATTTTCTCCATTTCATTAAGTTCCCCCATCAGATGAGGAAATTTCTGCTGAATTTGGCCTCGAGTGAGCCACTTGCCTTGGTGCAGGAGCTGCACTGGTTTGACGACTCGATAAAGTTGGATCCTTTGTTGTCAATTTCCCTTGATATGCATGTCCACAATATGATCATTGGATGCATGTTGCATGCAATCGGGGTTGAGATATTTTGGTGTCAGCTACTCAGTTATCTCTGAGGTTTCCAATAATGGTGGGAAATATGGTCGAAGGAGAGCCACGTTGAAGACTGGTTGCAGTCCAAGGAAAGGGGGAATGTTGAGCTCAAAAGAATTGTCACCCATAGCCTTGGCGATGGTGTATGACCCATAACAGAGTGGGAGAATCTTCTGATGGGGCCTTGTAAGGTGTTCTTTCTGCAAGTGCAACCAAACTTTGTCTCCCCCCTGAAAATCATGTAGCACCTGATGTTGATCATGGAACTGGTTATACTTAGCATTAGAATTTTGTAGAATATTCTGAACCTGTTGGAGGATGTGTTTGATCCGCTCAATGGAACGGGCAGATTTTTCATCTTCTGGTGGAGCAGGGGACGAGTCGGCCAAGGTGGTCACTAGGGGTAGTGCAACATCCATGGGGCCCAATGGTTGGAATCCCAACCCCACCTGAAAGGGGTTGTGGCCAGTTGTGCTATGTAGGGATCGATTGTAGCTATGTTGGACATAGGGAAGAATCTCATCCCATGTGCAGGGGTGTTTTTAATTGTACATGTGTAGGATATGTATGATCATTTGATTGAAGACCTCAGTTTGGCCATCTGTCTGGGGGTGGAAGGTAGTGGATTTGGTGATATTGGTATCTAGCAGTGACCAGAGGCTCAACCAGAATGTGCTGAGGAACTGACTGTCACAATCTAAGATAATGGTTTGTGGGATCCCAAAATGTACCCATACTCATTAAAATAAGAGCTTGGCAGTGGCTTATGTTGTGATGTTCTTATTGTAGGCGGATAGAATCTCCATCTTGGAAAAGCGATCAACAACCAAAAAAAAATAGTCATTTCCCCTCTTGGTGGATGGGAGGGCCAAAATGTAGTCCATTGAGATGGATTCCCATGGCCTGTCAGGAGTAGGAAGAGGGGTGTACAGGCCCTATTTATTAGTGGTTTGTTTGGAAATAGCACAGGAGGTGCAGGACCTGATATACTTTCCGACATCATGTCAAATTTTTGGCCAGTAGAAATGGTTTTGCATTGTTGCCATTGTCTTTTCAACGCCAAAGTATCCTACCACCCGACTGTAGTGAGATTCCAAAATAAGCTTCTTGCGCTAGCTTGATGGAACACAAAGATGGCCCAGATGACACAACAACCCATCTTGAATATGGAAATTAGCGACCACTAAGTTTGCTCCCAATATTTGGTAGGTGGGGGAGAAGTCAGGGTTTGTCTTGTAGAGGTGAGGCCATCCGGAAGTCTCATGGCTGCAAGCGGCTAGCACCATGGTGAGTGTCGTGACTGGAGGTCGGTTGAGAAAATCAACAACTTGGTTGGTACTTCCTATTTTATACTTGATGTTGAGGTGGAAATGCTGTAAGTATGTGGACCACTTCTGATGGTGGTCATTCTGCAATTTTCCTTGGGTATGCATGACCTATAGTGGCTTGTGATCAGTGTGGATGATTGTCTCCTTCCCAAGAATGTAATGTCTCCACTGGCGGCAAGCTTGCACAATGGAGTACATTTCTTTGTCGTAATTAGGGTACTTACGGACAACATCTGATAGTGTCTCACTATGATATGCCATGAGGTGGTTGTGTTGAGTTAGAAAAACGCCCACAACATAGTATGAAGCATTTTTCTTGATCTCAAAGGGATGTTGCAGGTCTGGTAATGAAAGTACAGGGGTTGAGAAAAAATGATTCTTCAAGTCATCGAAGGATTTTTGTTGGGACAGACCCCACACAATTTTTTCCTTATCACCACCCCTAGTTACTTGGCTGAGGGCCCATGTGATATGAGAGAATCACAACACGAAATTGGCGAGGCCCAAGAAGATTTGAAGTTCAGTGAGTGTGGTTGGGGTTGGTCAGTCACGAATGAACTAGATCTTGGATGGATCCACATGCACACCATGTCGATCAATGATGTAGCCTAAGTAATGGACCCTTTCCATGTTGAAGGATCATTTTTCCAAGTTTTCATATAGTTTGTGTTGTCGCAGGGTGTGCAAAACCTGTTGAATATGTTGCAAGTGTTCCACCCAAGTCTTGTTGTAGATGAGGATGTCATCCAGATACACCATTAAAAAAATTATTGGGGAAAGGTCGTAGGATATCGTCCATAATCCTCATAAACTTTATTGGAACATTTGTCAAACCAAAGGGCATGACTAACTATTCAAAAAGACCTTCTTTTGACTTGAAGGTGGTCTTCCATACATCTGTCTGTTCTATTGGGACCTGGTGGTAGCCAGAATTAAGATCAATCTTACTGACATATTTAGTCCTCGTGAGATGATCAAGGAGGTTGTCGATTCGGGGAATCAGGTACTAGTTTCGGACTGTGATTTTATTCAAGTCCCGGTAATCAATGCAGAGTCGCTAGGTCCCATATTTCTTCTGCACCAACACGATTAGGCTCCCATAAGGCGATGAGATGGGACGTATGTTCCCCTTATGGAGTAGTTCTTGGATCTACCTATTGATATCCTCATTTTCTAACAGAGAGCGGCGACAGATTGGCCCATTGGGTAGCGGTGCGCTTGGGGTTAGATCGATGGGATGCTTGACCTAGCAGTGCAAAGGTACCCCGGTAGGAGAGGAGAAGATATCTGAGTATTCTTCCACAACCTTATCCACTTGGTTTTGTTGTGTGGAGAGATCGGTCATGGAGGCCCTTGATGTGGTTGCGATCTTTTGCTCACTTTGAGAGAGAATCATGAAGAAGACAAATTTCCCAGTTTCAGAGATAACCTTCCTGCATTGATTGACATAGATCAAGGAAATAACACTAGAAGGGACTGCCTCGGGTATCCTATACAATTTCTTGTTCAAAGTAATAATAACACTATGAGGCCTAGACTCATATACAACATGACATTTCCATAAATAAGGTTGGCCCAAATGAAAATTACAAACTTCAAGAGGAGAAACATCACACAATACCTCGTCTTTGAAGGGATTGATGTCATACAACAGTCGACAATGTTGGATGACATGGATATCACTTCCTTGGAAGAGCCATCCAATGGTGTAGGGTTGTGGGTGTGGCGTTGTTGAAAGGGATAGCCACTTGACAACCTCTATTGAGATGAGGTTTTTCTAGCTACTGTTATCAACAATGAAGTGCATTAGGGTGCCTTTTACCCACATCTGTGAATGGAAGAGGCATTTTCCTTCTTTTGGCTCGTCTAGTTCACCACGATGGAGCTTGGTGGTAGAAACAGTGGCACTAGGTTCTATGTCGATGATCCATATTCCCCTTTCTAGTTCTGACTCAGAGTAAAAACCCACATTTGATTCAGAGGCTTTCACTTTGGCCACCAGCGACTGCTTTGAGCGACAGTCATCAGTGTTATGCCAAGGGCTCTTATGGAAGTAGCGCCACTTCCTAATATCTTTCTTTGTCTTTCCGGTGTCCTTCTTTGCTTGCGGCTTGGAAGGGTTGTCCTGATATTGTCCATGCTTTTTCTGTCCTTTGTTCTATGGGTTGGGGCCACCCCTTCCTGAATTTTGTTGTGAGGGGTTCCCAGGCCCAAATTTCTGTGTCTTTTGTTTGAGCGTCTACTCAATTTTGACGGCATATCGGTAGGTCGCGCCCAAGGATGAGATGTACAAAAATTCCATTTCAGTCTGGATGTATCTATACAGAGCACCATGATACTTGAGCACTAGATGTCGCTCTGAATATTTGATACTCAACTTGGTGGGAAATTTATGGAAGATATTTGTGAACTTTGGCATTGCTTGGTCTCTTTCTTGTCGCAGTGTGGTCCATTTGGTATACAAGTTTTTATAACTTCCGACAGAGTAGTATTTTTCTGTAATAGCATCCCCGAAGGATTCCCAAGTGGTCGTGACTATAAATAATGAGGGTTCCTCAATTTTATTTTTTTCACAGAAAGTTTCCCATCAATATTTGACATGGGGAATGACTTTGAGGAGTGCAAAAGTAATATTTTCTCTATTCGAAAAGTTATGGACAAAAAAATACCCTTCTAGTAGATTCAACCACTTGTCTACAACATATTCGTCTATCTGACCTTCAAATATAGGAATATCAAAGTTTATTTGTACCTTGAATGGGGCGACGCCTCCACTCAAGGAAGATGGATTGTCTATTGGTAGCCGCTGGAGGATTTGTGCGAAACTATCCGTCATCTCATTCCTCTATTGTGTGAGGGATTCCTCAAGCAACATTTTTAAAGGATCTCTTGTCCCATCATATTTCTTTTCTCCTACCATGAGAGGTTTCTTGGGCATGCGAGAGTTTTTTTCCTCAAGAGAAACAGTCTCGAGACCCAATTCTTTGTACTCTGACCTCATTTGGGACATGCATTAAGATGACAAGGAGCAAACCGCTCTGATACCACTTATCCGAATTTTATGAGCAGAGAGAAATGAATACATATTATTAAAGTATGATTAACATAGAATAACATAAATACAATAAAATGGGTTTTCTATTCAATAACAAAATAAGATGAAACTGTAAAATGCAGCAGAAAACAAGCTTGTTGGAATGGTGGCGGATGATCTCTGAGAAGAGATGTGATGTTTGCGCTCATTCTCCAGAAGATCATTAAAATGGGGCTTTGAGGGAATTTTTACAATAAATAGGAATGTCAAAAACCCTAGACATCCAAAAACTTAACCCTAGGAGATGAAGCGCCAAAAGTCATGTGGGTCCCGTTTGGGTAAGTCAGTACATCAACTTCCCAGGGTCGTAACTTTTGCATACGATCTTCGTTTTAGGTGCACAATAGCCCATTGGAAAGGTATTGTCGTGGAGATTCATTTTGGGGGCTTAATCATGCCTTCGACTATCATTGAGAAGCTCTATCCCAAAAAACCTTCATTTAGGCCCTCAAAATGGCCCCGGAAGTTAAAACTGCTAAAAATAATAAATTGCCAAAATTGCCAGAAAATTGTTTTGAGCGAGTTGGAAAAGATGGGTGGCCACCGATATCCACCTGTATCACAAATGGTTCCATTTTCGGGACCCAAAATGTGAGATTAAGGGAATGTTTTGGAGGATGACTAAGAAAGATATATTAGAATGGTTGGAAAGGAAGGAATGAGAGTTTGCTCGACAAGAAAACATAAATCCTCGAATGAGTAACAAGAATTGGATGCAAAGGTATGTGTATGCAGAACTGCATGAAATTTTCTTTGGTGAATTTCCAATTATTTTGACTGAGTGTCTAGAAAGATTAGAAATATTAGTGGAGAATACTAGACGGTATCGAACTACATCGCCGAGGAATTGGACTCCTGAATTGGTAACATAGTTGAATTATGTAAGTAACCCAATTACTTGTGAAATTCATTTTTGGTTGGATAGCATATTAGGAGGATATATCAAAAAGTTTGCAGTAGATTATAACCAATCATACAATGTTGCAGAAAGGAATTTTTTCAAAGGTTTGTGCGAAAGGTTCATGAAATCATTGGGTACATGGATAAAGATTTTGTTTTGTGACAAGTGAGTGATGACTATGCAATTTGAATGCTAAGGAGGTTCACACACATAGGGGAACCTAGGGATGACAAGAGGATAGTATGAGGACGAGAGTGGAAGCGATGAAGAAAGAATGAAGAGACTGAGGATGTAGAGGACTGAAGAAGGTGTATCAGAGGAAGAAGATGAGTTTGGACTATTTCATAGAGGAAGGAGGTACAAGAGGTGAAAGAATTGGGCTGATAAAGGAGAGTCACGCAGTGAGAAAGAGGGGGGATAACCTTGTGCAATAGTCTGAATCATGGAGATACCACATATAGGAGGACAAGAAGAGGAGTTCTGGTCCATTCTAGTAATAGAAGAATTGTTAAGTCCTACTCAGACTGAGTCCTATGTTGAATCCATTAACCCATGTGCCTCACCACAATCAAAGATAACAGTTGAAGACTTATCAGAAGTTCTTATAGTTAGCCAGGGAGGAGAGAGTAGTAGCAATCAGAGCAGTGGAAGTAGTGCTAAGAGTCATATTCAACCAGCGTCACCAAGAAGAGGGACTACACAAAGAAACATGGCAGGGGTAGAGAACACTCTTATATTTCCTGAGTTTTTGGGAGTGGGGTCAGAGGACCCAGAACAACATATGTTTGTCTGCGAGAAAATTTGGGTCACTAAGAACACTCAGGATGAGGATGTGAAGATTGTGAAGTTGGAAACAACATTTAGAGGTCCTGCACTATTCTAGTACATGAAGCTACAGAGTACCATGCCTACAGGATAGGCCAGGACATTAGTAGAGATAAAACATGCATTGCTAATAGATTTCAAGAAGCCAAAGTCAGAATTGCAGTACATTACAAAACTAAGAAGATTAAACAGGTGAAAAAAGAGTCGGTATGGGACTTCGATCAAAGGTTCAAGGATCTGATGGGTAGAATAACTTTAAATATCCCTTATCAACAACATAAATAATGGTTTATTGCGGGAATTCTACCACACATTCGCAGGCCATTGATTCAACATAAGGTTGTTTCGTAGCCCGAGGCACTGAAAATTGCAATGAAATTGGAATCATCCCATGTAGGATACAGTGGAGGAATGGCATAAGTTCAAACACAGTTGGATGCATTAATGATTCAAATGGAAGAACTTACAAAGGGAAACGAGAAACGAGAACAAGTTTAGTGTACCAAGTGTAGGACTAAAGGCCGTCACAAGGACAAATTCCCAACATTCATGTAGTATTTGGTGATTGGAGAACCAAATCAATTAACAGGAGGGGGGTATTGTGAGATATGTAAGAAATGGGGCCATCACCCAACTGAGTGTCCATTACTATAGAAGTATCAGAGTACACCAAGGAAATTGTTTTGCATTTTTTCAAGTCTATGGCACATGAAGAGAAGGATTGTCGTGTGTTAGATTTGATGAGGGAGAATAGTTCATATATGTATAGGATTCAGGATAAAAATGTCCCAGTAGAAGGGGGCGGTCCATAATATAGTAAGAAAAGGGGATTTAATCTAGGGAACAAAGGAAACTTTGGCATAGGTCAAGGTAGAGGAAATTTTGGTAGAAGAGGAAGAGGACCGACAATATGTTATAATTGTAATCAACTAGGACACTTAGACCGTGACTACCTGAATATGTGTACAACATGCACATACTACATAGCATTAGACCATGCAACAAAAGATTGTCCTCAACTAGTTTTGAAATGACAAGCCAGAGGAAACCATAACTAGAATCCAAATCAGAATATGCAAAAGGTATTAGCCAAAAAATGCAATGAAGGACCAAGAATAGAAGTTGTTACGTGTGGAGGAGCTAGAACAGAGCCTGATATGATGAGTGAACAAAGGAAGTCTCACAAGTGGGTAAGTAATTCAGTCAAGCCTATGCCAACCTTTGATCCTCAGTAAGAAAAGGAGACATATCATAGGGCAAGGAAAGAGGTACTTTGACAGGATTGATGAGCATCAACATCATCAATGTCTCATGTCGTAGATCACGTTGTACCATAGAAACCAACTCGAAAGATAAGCACACTAACAAAATTCATGAGGAGTTGTGTATAACTAATGAAAGATGAAATTGCACTGATTATACTCTATGACATGATTGATCACTATACACAAGGAAGGGAAACTCCCATTACCCAAAGGGTGGTGAATCAGCTACTACACAGGAAGAGGACAAATGGAGAATTTAGATTTAGTGCACAAATTGGGGAGTATGATCTGGATAATGATATATTGAACTTGGGGTCTGAAATGAATGTTTTACCAAAAGACATTGGAGATGATGGGAAAACCCAATCTAGTATGGTCTTATGTTCAGCTATGGATCGTGAATCAACACAAAATAGTGCCAATTGGTCATTTGACAGGAGTACCTGTGAACATAGATGGGTTGGGTAGTGTGGAAAACTTTCAAATTATTGAGATCGTGGATGATATTCAAGCATATCCAACACTGATGGGACTAGGATGGGATTTTGACAACTAGGTGATGACCAACGTGAATAGGAGGGAGATGATATTTTAAGTTGGAGAGTTTAAATTTAGTGCATCGTTGGACCCATCAGAAGGGAAGAGATACATAGAGCCAACTAGAGGAAATGAAATTGACAATTTGTATAACATGACTACGTAGATGGATGATTATTTCAACCCTATTGCAAATGGTGCACTAATTTGGATAAGTATTCATTTGTGTGCATCGGACTCAGAGGAAGGTATAGAGAATTGGAACTAGAGGATGCATGAAGTGTCAACTAGATGAGGTGCATGCATAACCCAATCCTTTTGTTGGCCTAGAACAAATTTATGTGATCCACCCAGGTACGATGGATTAACTGATATAAGTTTGTTTGTAAAGGAATTTGAGTTGCAGGTACCAGAACAAAAAATGATGTTAGCACTAGATGTTGTCCTAAAAGCGACTCCAACTAGATGGTGGGTTGCACATAGAGAGGGGATGAAAGACTGGACCGAGTGAAAAAGACTAATGCAGGTAAGATTTGGTACTGTGGAAGAAAATATTGTGAAGAAGTATATAGGATAGAGTGATGTAGAAAGTGATGTGGAGTAGTATAGGAATTTACGGAGTTCAATATCGGAAACATAATGGATGCAAAAAATTACACATACATTGGACACAATTCCAAAGAATTAGTATTTGGAATTGGAAATGCGCAGAGAGACAAGAAGTTGAGAAGACTTGGAAAATAGGTTCAAAGTCACATTTAAATTTGAACATGAATATCCATCAATAGATGCAGCGCTACATGCTATTCAAACTAAGATATTATTAGAAGAAGGGTCGATGGAGGTGGTACCACTATGCAATGTGCATAGAGCCAACATCACTATTCATGAGTTATTGGAGCTCTACAATGTGGCTAAGGAAGAATATGATGAAGAGGATATTAGGAATGTACAAGTACCTAAAACATAAGGAGAATGAGAAGTAGAAGGACCAGAGATTGAGTCTTCCACATACACACAAACTATAAAGACGTGGAAGGTAAGCAGTGGGATGACAAAGAATCTGAAGTTCGTATAGATAGGGGATTACTGGAGTGATGAAACAGTCGAGAATATTTCATATTTGTGGCACTAATATCAAGACTTATTCCCAATGACATTTTCAGAGATGAAGTGGATAGTAGGGGACTTAGGTGAGATGAAAATTCCATGGAAACCAGGTGCTAAGCTAGTGCAACAAAGGTCTTACATGTTAAATCCAAAGTGTAAGGAAAAGGTGAAAGACAAAATAGAAAATATGTTGGACGCAAGAATAATTGAAACCGTGGAGGAATCAGAGTGAATTAGTCTAATATTATTGCAAGATAAGAATACAGCAGGAATCGATATATTCACGGATCTGAGAAAGCTTAATGATGGATGTTTACATGACCCATTTCCAACACCATTCATATATGAGGTACTAGATAATGTAGGGGGGAAATAAAATTATTATTTCACAAATGGCTTCTCGGGGTACCATAAAATAAAACTTTCACAAGAGGACTGACACGAGACTACTTTTGCAACACAGTGGGGGAGTTATCAACACACAATAATTCCCTTTGGATTGAAGCATTCCCCTACGATGTTTTCCATAGTTGTAGTAGAAGCATTCAAGGAATTTATTCATAAGTTACTTGAATTGTACTTGGTTGATTGGAATTTGTTCATTCTACTGAACGATCACATAGAAGTACGCAGGATGATTTTGGATAGGTGTATAATTTGGGGGAAAAAAACAATACTAAATGATTGATGCAGGAGCATCACTCCTCCTCGGCAATGCGCCATCATTCCAGCACATCAAAACGCATTCAAGGAGGGGAGAGGTGCCAACCCTCTCGTTTGGACCTCATTTTTAAATTTCAATTTGTATTAAATGCAATTAAATGTTGTAAGGCTGGAAGAGCCAAGCCGATGTCTTTGTGCATGCAGGAGATAATGTCACCTTTAATGGTTGACATGCTGATGAGATCTACATCCAATTCAGAATAGATTGCCATTGAATGTCATTCAATGTAATTAATGAGAGTTAGGTAGATTGGAGGGAGAGCTCAAGAAGCCCCTATTTTGTAAAATATCTTTGTATATAGATTCATTAGAGGAAATTAAGAGTAGAGAAGAAGGAGGAGAGATCTAAAACTATGTTGCAGTATGACCTTTTGTACACATTGTAACTAGACATTCATGTTAATCCAAAAAGAGCATTTTTTCCTACACATGGTTTTGTTTACCTTGCGTTTTATGAATGTCATGTGTGTGTTTATTTATGTTGTAGATGTATGGATAGTTTTCATCTGTAGGGATAGATAGAATTATTTATCTGAGAGTTTGTTAAATTATTTTTGGGTTCTTTAGGCTGTGCATGGAGTGCACAACAAAACGTTGGAGGTTATGTAGCCAGCACAAGGAGTGCGCATATGAACTCTCTATGGAGTCAGAAAAGAACGTGTGAGGAGGGCACACTAGGATAGTTTTCAAACTCAGGAGGAACCTCAAGGTTATTGAATACCTTGGGGGGGAGACTGTGTAGAGGAGGCACAAAGAGACAAAATTACTAAATATTTTGTAGAGCTCTTCCAGCTGGGCATCGAGTGGGTGTAAGTGTGCACAAGGGAACTCTATTTGAGTTTAGAGAAGAGAAGTGTCAAGGAGAAGACACTCACATAGTTTTTGAATACATTTTCTAATAGCTCTGCAAGTGTGCATAGAGAAGATGTAGGAGATGCATTGGAGAACCTGAAGGAGAACCGTGTTTAGGAGGAAGACCTGTGCAAGGATTGCACTAGGCCAACACTTAGACAAGTGTTGCAAGAAGTTGTTTGAGAGACTTCGTCGAGTGCAAGGAGTGCACCAGTGGTAAAGTAGTTTCACTTTACAAGATCAAGAGGTCGAGCACAGAGTGTGCCAGGAAGGCACCAAAATTATTCTAAGGAAGCAGAGGGTCGAGTCCCTTGGAAGGCCGAATGATTTCTCATGTTGGGAGAGACAGTGAAAAGCTGCATGCAGGGAGAAAGTGTGCGCCAAGGCGAGGTTAAATACCATTGAAAAAATCTCAGGAGGAGGAGCAACAACTTCCATCAGATCAGCTGAAAGGGATGAGATCTACACCATTAGAATTCACGTCCAGACACCCAGAGGAGAAGGAGGAGAATAGATCTCAGTCATTAGATCTAGGTGCGAAGGACCAACAAGAGCTAGAATCAGAGGTAAGTGCATGAGGCTTAAACCCTTTTAAGTGCATAGGAGAAATAGACTTGCAAAGTCCCGAAGTTCTGAACCAATAGGGACCGTCCATCGTCAAGGTTGACAGGTGGCAGCAGATCAAAGGGTCCAAGAGATAAAGCTATGGAAGATATGCATGGAGTAGAAGCTAAAACTTCCGAACTCTGAAGAGCAGAGTTAATCCTAGCTGTTGGTGTTGGGAATGAAATGTGGAAGAGATCCACAAACTTCGGAGGAAGAACCCTTTGGAGGAAAGGAAAGGAGGAGAACACCTGAAGAGCTAGGAGCCGAAGAAATCCTGGCCTTCAATTGAGGTAGGACATGTGGCATTAGATCAGCGCTTCTTTGATTCACTAATCGGGAAATATAGAGGTAGGAGAAGTGAAAACTCGCGAAGTACGAAGTCATGAGGGAATCCTAGCCGTCGATCAGAGGATAGATACATGGCAGAAGATAAGCAGATTTGCAGAATCATGAATCGAAAGAACTGCATCGAGCAATTAGCAAAATCTCTTAAGTGTGGAGTCGTGAAGGGAACTGGCCCACGTTCGTAGTCTGTGGTCACATGAAAGGAAGGGGTTTAGCGAGGGAAGCTAGCACCCATTGGCATTGATATCTGAACAACACTAAGGATAGGGCCCGCGGGTACCATACGACATGCACCTTAGGAAGAAAGAGGGCCTATGTAACTTGTTTTGGGTTCTAGCAGGGGTCCTGAAGAGTTGATCCAGCTTAGTTATTGACGATCCTAGATTGAGAGGTCGAGAAACCCTTTCGAGGGAAGGGGGTTTAAATCAATAATTTAATATACCCTTTGTTTCGCCCCTAAGCTACATATTCATAGACACATTTAATAAATTACCTTTCCTTCAAGATGAAATCAAATGGTTGGGAAATATTTAGTAGTATAAGAGCAAGGAGACTTAATAAAACCTTTGGTCCCAACCTTGAAATTATCCACTCTAAAGAGAATTCATATTACCAATAAGGTTTTCATCATTTCCAATAGAAGGGATTTTGAAAGTACCCTAATAGTCAACTTCTATGTTTCAACTAAAATGTGATCAAGGGGGGTTATTTGGATTCCTACCCCCGAGATCTAGCCAACACTAAATATTGTTTGTGACCTTTTAAGGGAGGATTTTAGTTTTATAGTTGGAGTTTATTTTTAGAAGTTTGGAAATGGGGTCCTAAACCAATTATTTTTACTTAAGGGTGTGATGGAGGATATTGGCAAAACACATTAGTTTGTTTTATTCTCCAAGGTCGATTTTTGGAATAAGGGGTAGAGCATAATCAATGAAGGTGTGTTTCCAAACCTTTTGTGTGTGATTGAAAAAACATGTGAGGTGTGAAAATGTTTATGAGAAAAATTGGATCATGTGGATGTCATGGGGTCTATTACTTCCTCCTAATTAAACTCTAGATGTCATTTTGTTAACCTTGAAGAATTTTAAAACTAGTCCTAGATTGATAAGATATGGACATCATGGAATAATTTCAATCCTTTAAAATCCGTAGTGTTTTGTATTGCAACTAATTTTGAGAAAACAAAAATATCCTAGGTTGAAAAATATAATGACAATCCTTTTAGTCCTTTAAAATCCCTAGTATGGAATTGGAAAACAAGAACATGGAGATGTGCACATATATGGGTGTGTTTACTCTAACTAATTAATTTCAGAAATGTTGGTTGAATTATAAGGGATATGAATAGATATTAAACCATTTTTATCGACCAATATCACCCTAAGGTGATAGGTAGAGAGCATACTCAGTTGGGAAGATACACTCCTAGTCCCAAAAAAGCCAAGCGATGAAATGAAAAAGATCTAGTTAGCAACTCATGTGCTTTTAAGAAGCCATCCACTTGGAAAGGGAAACAATTGTGGTTCTTTTTTACTTCCCTAGCGAGCTAGGTTAACTATCTAATTATGTAATAATGAACCAAAAACTCATTTTTTGAGTGTTACAATGTGCATACAAATTAAATATTATCACATAAATGCAAATTGAAATGAAAATCAACAAAAAACAATTGTGAGAAAGATGATTTTCACAGGTTGGTTTTTGGACAATAGCATCCATATAAATAGAATGTCACAGTCATTAAATCTAGGTGTCTCTGTGCATCTTTTCTTTTGAAATCCACATAGATTTTTGTGACATGGAAAGGAAAATTCCGCTCAAGTGAAGGCCTAAAATCCTAATTTAATATTGTGGATAGGTTCGTTTGGTATCCTACAAAACAAAACAAATGATAGGTGAAGCTCCAACAAACTAGGAAAGGTGAAATATTGGTTAGAAAACTTAGTGGGGGTTTGCCCACCTATTGGGTAGTTTTTCCCACTTGGGTGAACAAAAAAAACCTCGGTATAGTTAGGTGGAAATCTACATAATGGGTATATTTTTAAAGTTATTCCATAATCATGAATACAATTGAAAACATAATATGAAAGGAAAAGAAATAAGTTGGCATCATGAAAATTGCAACAATAATTAGATGAAAAGAAATGATGATCATTATTATACCTATGAAAAATAAATTTTGTTACATAGTAGAGGATGAGTGAGTACCAGTGGACTCTCCCTTCCACCTCGAGAGGGTTATTTTATATTCATTGGAATGTTTGTCTATCTCTAACAAAGAAGAGTGGATGGTCTCTTCACGAGAAGAGGAAAAACACTAGCTAGTAGCTATGTTTCCAAAAAATGATAATTTGAGAATCTGGCTCTCAAGGATCATTTAGATAGCATAAAATTTCTTTATCTTCTCTTCTTTTAATGCTTTGATACTCCATGGATCATATTTATATCCAAATTCAAGCTCCATGAAATCTATTTCCAAGTGTGAATGGCGCACTTTGAATTGTGGTTCACCATGCCTTGAAGAGATATATAGAACCACTAAAGTACCAACCTTCAATAGGTATGGAGCTTGGGTATGCTTAGTACATCATCCTTGGAGTACCCTTGATGGGATTTTGGGGATTTATTGCACTGAATGTGGTTGAGATTTCATGTTGGTTGTATTTGCATGGATATCAAAGGAACACACATGTATACCCACACAAATTATGCAAATACCACACCGTGAGGTCACATAAATATATGTCAAAATTTATCGTTTGAAGTTGTCCCCCATGAACTATAATATATCAAAAATTGAATTATACATTGGATATAGTAATGTGTCCTTTTTGTTTATTTCCAATGGTTGTCATGGGGTTTTTGTAGATATCCCCAAACAAGACCGTTATCACCTAAACATCTGATTTGATGGTGAGGGAGATTTGACAAGGGCGAGTTGATTTTTTGATGGAAGTGTTAATGGATCTGATGAAATGAGGCACGCTTAGAAATGGAGGGTCATTTTTATATGGAGGGTGCACTTAATGATGAAAAGGACAATGAAAATTAGTGTATGGATAGGGCGCACACATTTTTAGAGAGAGAGAGAGAGGCATCTGAAATGTTGGATGCCCTGAGAAATGGAGAGGGGCGTGTCTCCTTCTCTCAATCGTCCTATTCTTATTAAGATTGGCACCTTTCTTACTTCTTCACGTTGTCCACAAATAATGGAATTCGAATTGACTAGAACACACACATAAAAAGAGATGTGATCCAGTTCCTTTGGTGCACACTCTCTCTCAACAATCACAAACAGAAAAACCAAATGACCTCTTAATAATTCTCAAAAGAAGAAAAACGAATTACACACCAGAAGGATAATGAAAACAAGATTCAACAAAACTTCATCAATTGTATTAGAGGATTGTATCCCTTCTTAAAAAAAAAAGGAGATCTTCTAGAAATGGTAAATGTCGCTTTATTCTTCTGCATTTCTCTGCGCAATCAGATTGGCAAGAGAAATTTCCGCAATGTTTACTAACACGACTAACTATTCACTAAAATATACATCTCCATTATTAACTTAGAATGGCGAATGCTTTATTACAATAAAATATTGACTGACGCAGACAACAATCATAAAACTATCATAGCATTACCTCTCCTTCTTGCCTTGCTTGTTGCAGATGATTTGTACTATGTTGTGTGCTTCCTAAGGAAGGCTAAAGTCCTTCCTTATTGGTCCAATTCCTCCCTGTTTAGATCCAAAAACGTCCATGCTTTAGTCAACAACTTAGGAAATCATCGTTGCACTGTCTCTATTGTCATCCACTTGTCCTGTCTCTAGAGTTTGTCATTGTTTACCAACCAGGTATGAAACATGATTTTGTTTGGCGCGATCCAGTGTTACTTGCAAGGAGGATGCGACTGGAATGTGTTCATGTGATAAATTATGAACGCCACTATGGCCAGCCTGTTATTCTCTGTGTTGATGTGTTGATCCCGACATAGTCAAAATGAGAGGCATCTATGTGGGTGTCAGAGACTGAAATCCAAGATGAACCTCTAAAGGTAAGAATTTTGTGGAAGAGTGTGTGGCCCTGTTGTAAGGGTGCCACTTCTGCAAATTCAACATCAAGAGGTGGAATTATTTGGTGTAGTGGTGGTAATTAAATTTAGTTGTGGACATGGTCTGGGAGTGGTAAGTCACTAGGTGATCTCCCTATTTATGCATCGCTCCAAGAGAAACCCAAGAGGCAATCCAGGGTAAGGGATAGAGATATTTAATTGTTTCTTGTGTGAGGGAATGGTACTCGGTAACTAGAGGATGTTCTATAGTGTATTTGGTAATTGGTCGAGATGATGGAGCCTTGGGTAATGATGCATTGTGAATGAGATAGATAGATGGAGAAAGGGATTGAGGGGGTGGGCGCCTTGAAGAAGACTGAGAGACATTGGTAAATTATGGGAAAAGAGGGAGTAATGTGGGAGGTGTCGGATTAATGAGGTTCTCGGGTTGAATATGGTGAGTAAAACATAGAGAGACATTGTTGGTATTGGTATCATGGTGAGTGGATGTGGTATCGTTTCATTGCGATGGTGACGTGATAGATGATGAAGTAAGTACATATGTGCGCCCAACCTGTTTAAGGTGGTATTGATGCGTCTTTGCATGATACATCGCTTGTCGATCTTGTGGTAAGGAAGACCGAGAAGGAGATCATAACAATCTAATGGGTACATGTCGCAGATCACAGTGTCACGAAAAGGACCAATGGTGAAAGTGACGACGCAACATCGAGCAATAATAATGCGAGGATCGTCCTTCTGTACCAAGCCAAGGTGATATTTTTCAGGGTGTGGGGTGGTGGGGAGTTGCAGATGTTGGAATAATTCTTGTGATATCATATTATTTTGACTTCCATTGTCCAGAATGAGAGTGACGAGTTCATTTTTAATTTGGAAGTTGTGAGTGAATAGGGGAACGTTAGGGAGACCTGGTTGTGGCATAGTCATGAGAATGAGGGATGGGTTAGCTACGGTGGGGTTGGTGAGAGAGATGACTTCTGGTTTCTCAGGAAACTAAATAGGTGAGGCCTTTGCAAACAATATTTGATGGGGGTGGCTATTTTTAATGGCTCAAAAATCAACAGATTTATGGGAGTTGGTCTTGTGAAAATTACACCAAACTTCATTGTTGGTCGTCAAAAAGGAAGAAGGATAAGGTTGAGAATAAGAAGGAGGTGGGTTATCAGCCTGGGTTTGATGTGATAGATATAGAATGTGAGGATCCACCTTTCTTTCTATGACCAAGGCCCGTAAGAAATCCTTGTCCAAAGAAGCGTTGTAAAAAATATTTACCTCCCGCTAGAGAGGTAATGATAAACAAGAATTGAAATTAATTATTAATACCTCGTCTAGTTCACTGACATGTAGCTAGATGTGCACCTTGTATAAGACATCAATGTAGCCTTGAATGTACTGATTGCAAATCTGATGGAGTTGTAACAAATTTGCGAGTAAATTCTGAAGGTATCCTTGAGGTTAGAAGCATTCTCTCAATGCCTGACAAAATGTATCCCATGAAGTAATGTGACCATTTTTCGGTGAGGGAAGGGTATCCAGATCAACGATCAATTCCTCACTATCCAAGTGTGTGTCCCACCAAGTTTGGGTGATTCCTTCTAGTTGAAGACTAGCGATTTGCAATATGTTGGCCTCTTCCATCTTAGGTGAGGTTTTGAAATAAGTGGAGAGGCTAAGGATCCATGAATCGATTGTCTCTCCATTCATTTGGTAGACAAACTTGGGTAATTGAAAGCATGTTTCCAGTTGCATGGTCGTTGGAGGTCTTCCTTGTTGGAGTTGAATCAGTTCTTGGAGAGCTCGTGCCAAGTCTTCCGCTGGACTTGATGTGTTTGCATTGGATTCCTCACTGGAGGCTTCTTGTCGAGGCGGCATGGTCGGAATCCTTGAATAGAATTTGAGGAGGGTGTGAGAGTAACCCTAAGAAAGGTCCAAGTAACACTCTAAGAAAAAGCGTGAGAAGAAGAATGAAGACCCCAAAACAAAATTTGAATCTAGTGGATGAAGTTTTGGTCCCAAGGATAGAACTTTCTTTGATACCAATTGATTTTATTGTGAGGGCTCTTCAACAAGGGCGAGTCGATTTTCTGATGGAGTTGTTAATGGATCTGATCAAATGAGGCACGCACACATTTTTAGAGAGAGAGGCATCTGAAACGATGGATGTGATGAGCAATGGAGAGGGGTGTGTCTCCTTCTCTCAATCGTCCTCTTCTTATTAAGATTGACACCTTTCTTACTTCTTCACGTTGTCCACAAAGAATTGAAGTCAAATTGACTAGAACACACACAGAAAATTATATGTGCACCAACTCCTTTGGTGTGCACTCTCTCTCAGCAATCACAAACAGAGAAACAAAATGACCTCTCAATAATTCTCAGAAGAAGAAAAACGAATTACACACCAGAAGGATAACGAAAACAAGATTCATCAAAACTTCATCAATCATATTAGAGGATTGTATCCCTTCTTAAAAAATCAAGGTGATCTTCTACAAATGCTAAATGTCTCTTTATTATTCTTGCATTTCTCTACGCAATTAGATTGGAATGAGAAATTTCCCACAGCATTTACTGACACAACTAACTATTTACTAAAATATACATCGCCATTATTTACTTATACTGGTGAATGCTTTATTACAATAAAAGACTGACTCACACTAACAACGATAAGAAAACTATCATAGCACTACTTCTCCTTATCACCTTGATTTTTGCGGATGACTTGTACTCTGTTGTGTGCTTCCTAAGGAAGGTTGGCGTCCTTCCTTATTGGTCTAAAATCACTCACAAAGCTATATTAATAACTAGAAGATTCATCAATACAACATAATAGAGTTCTATTACATACAATGATCTTGGAAAAGCATTGAAATATGATATATAACATCAAAATATAGATCAATATCACAAGGATAACAAACTATTTCACGATAGCTTTATAACCACACAATTTTAGGCTAGAGTGGGATGAAAGTTCCAAACTTTTAAGATGTTAAATATGAACTTAGCCAAATGTAGTAGTGGATCTATGTATTGGTACATATATTTGTTTGAGAAGGAAGGTTGTAGGGAAGGTGGCCATGGATTAGGCAATGATAATATCATTACGTTGTTGATAAGATAATAGAGTGAGCAATAAAAAGAATTAGGGTTAAAAAAATATGAGAAAACATGGGAAGGATAAAAGCATTATCAAAAATGGTAAATGGAAACTAAGATCCCTCATTGAGTGTCTAATAACATAGACAAAATAATGATCTTCAAAAAAAATTCTTGTTGACAAGTGGGAGTGGAACAATGTGTGCAGGAAAGTGAAAAGAGATGAGATATTATTGATAAGGGAGCTAGGAAGAAAATTTGGAGAGCTTGCATAGACAAGAAATTTAAAGGATTTTTTTTTATCTAAGAAGGGTGAGGAAGTAGATATTGTAATAAAATATGAAGGAAGTGAGATTTCAAGGGATATCATAACTAAGAATGAGTATCCCATATAAAAACATTTAGGTTGAAAGGGGTACCTAAAAACACTAGATATCCAAGAAGAGAAATGCCAAAAATTGTTGTAAACAACCACCATAGAGATGTTGGTAGTAATTCAATTTTCAGCATAAACTTGGAAATTCTTATGCATATGATTTTATCTAAATGTATGAATTTGCACACCAAATAGAGATGCACATTAGGATTCAAATAGAATATCTCTTGCAAACCCAAGTAAATCAATTGCATCTCAAAAGAATCCCTACTAAATCATGTCTATAGGTTATCTGAGAAGAGACCACACAATGTATTGGAGATGAATGGAAAGTGAGGATGAAATGGTGCCCTCGATCTCTATTGACACAAACAAAAATCAATTACTATTCTAGATATGAACTAAAAAGTAGTTAATTCACCTCTAGATATCAATGCGTTTCCAAATATGATGATGAAGGAGGTCATTGGGGTGTACATGTCATCTATAAAAGATAGATATGTTACCAAATGCATAAGGGATGGGACGTCAATCATGGACAAAACTTTATGGTGATGCCTCATCAATAAGGATGCAATTGATTGTGTGGTATATGTTTCCTTATTGTACAAAGCATCGTAGAAGCAAGAAGAATCACTAGGGCAAAAAAAATTGGTGCATCCATATAAAAAGAAAAAAAAGAGCACGTAATCTTAGAAAATGATGAAAATTCCTTATAACACTTATACAAAAAACTCCAACATAAGGAAATAAAAATGAGAGTGTGTGGTGAATCTCAAGAGGGAATGCTTCAATGTGAAATAGAAAAAAAGGAATAGAGATGAACATGCAAAGTGTTGAAAATGATGGAAGGGTTATGAAAAATAAGAGGCAGTTGTAGCACTAGGGAATCAAATGTCTACAGAAATAAAAGACTATCCCTAAGAATAAATATTAGTTGTCGGAAAAAATGGCATTGCATGGACTATTTGTGGCTGGATGAAATGAATAGACTCCTTTATGAGGGCTTGGTTGGAGGGTGAAAAAAGTTCAAATCTAAGGAGAGTGGTCCTAGACCAAATGTAATAACCTAGGTTGATCCCCAATTATAATTGTACATATGTTTATTTTCTATAGGAAAGTGAACAAGGATATTATTGGACTGAGTTCCTATGTGATTATTAGGCCGAAGAGCCTAGATGTTGAAATGCCAATGCACCTATTAATGTAAAATGGAATCGATGATATATTAATAAAATCACACCATTGTTGTAGACCGATCCGATAAAAGAGTATGGCGGATAAAATCCACTAGAGAGGAGAAAGGGGGATAAGATTCTAGGAAAGGGGCTAAGCCTAGGGGGATTAAGACAAGAGAATATTTAATAATATTTTCTAGAAAGATAAATTTATGGGATACATCTAGTTATCCTAAGTTCCAAAAGAAAGGGAATGAACTACCAAGTGGCTGCAAGAGAGGTTTATGAGGTGACAATTTTCATCTCATGAGCATGAAAATATATTGGGAAATCTTAGTGAAATGTTTCATCTGGACCATCATTCTCTCCAAACATGCTTGGGGACGGTCATTCACTCTATAGGAGAGAGACCATCGCTAAGAGTGAATCTATGGAGTTGAAAGTACCCTGTAAATCCTTGGTGGTATGGATTCAAGAGGCAGGTTGTTAGGCCCATGTATTTAAGAAGTCATTGCCAGACCCATAAAGAAGTTGAAGAAGCAGGTTGTCATGCCCGTAAGATGTTGAAGATGTGGGTTGTGAGGCTTGTGTGTGGAATAAGTGGGTTTTCATGCCCGTAAGTTGTTGAAGAAGCGGGTTGTCAGGATCGTAAGCATTCTCTCCATGTGAAAGAACGGTTGGGAATTATTTTATCAAGGTGCCAAGCTACAACTATAGGGCTTTGATACTTCCTATCCGACCTGTTGTTGAAGCCACATAAGGGAAGTGGGGTATTTGAAGGACCGTTGAGTAGAGAAGGGGAATACTTCTTGTTGTCTGAAAGGCTTGTGGGAAATGAGGGACTGTAGGCTAGCTGTTATTTTGGCACTTGAATCTGAGCATTGTTTCTATTTGACAAACTCAACCTGGGTTTGGACTTTCTTCCCCAAGTGGAGTTTATACCTGGTCCAGGGCTGACATGCTGCAAAATTATAAGTAGAAGAGTCTAAGGATAGGAGGAAATCCATAGGCATGCATGCAGTTGGTGGATATTTATATCAGATAAGTGTTCACCAAGTGTTTTTTTTAATTACTGTATGAATGATTATGTACTCATTTTGGTATATTTTTTGTGTTATTCATATTTCAACATACAGCTATTAAAATGGTACAAGAACTGTAGTCATGGGTTATTTGTCATGGTTATTTACTGTTGAAATTACACTTAAATTGTACATAAATTTTGATTATTTGACTGTTGTCATTGGTTTTTATTGTTGTAAATATTCCTTGAATATTTGCTGCCAAAATTATATATTTATGCATATGCACAATTTTTGTGTGTTTTCCTTGAGTTTATCCCTAGAAATTGTTGTGGTTTATCCCAGTTTGGGATTTGAAATGTCTTGTTCCTGGTATGGATAGCTCATGGGTTGAAATTCCCAGGTGAGTGACGAGAAGTAAATAACTAGATATTTCTCAAGGAAGGAGAGGGTTCTCTAAGGCCGGGTAAAGCATGAGAAGAAATCAGGGGGTATTCCTAGCCGTGAGGTCTTATTTCAGACTGATAAACAAAAATTCTATTGAAAACTCAAAAAATTGACTAATTCCAGAAGTGCATTGCTAAACTTATGGAAACCACGCTATCACTCAAAAATAATATCAGTTGTCAAATCAACATAGAAAATCAATATTAGCCATTAATCGAAGTCCCTCACGCTCGAGGGCTTGTCGAGGATCAAGGCCATTATCAATCATCAGATCCATCAAAGAGAGGATCCATTAAATCACAATCGTTGATCGCAAAGGGGCCATTGGATTATATGGTTGGCGTAACCCTAGAGACTAGGAGTAGAACTACTTTGATGGAAGGTTCCCGAGGATAAATCGAGACCGTTGGATCTATCAGGAGGGGTTTCGAATGATCTGAGTCATCGATCATGGAGGGGTTGTTAGAGTAGCCATGGTTAAGGTAATCCAATGGGAAGGATTCAAGGAGCGATCATGGTCATTCATGGTTGAGCGGGAAGAAAAACATTATTTGTAGATCTGGTGTTATCATACTAATCGGTAGGTGCAGACACTAACAGATCTCCCTAGATCCACCTGGATCTAGAAAAAAATAGGATAGGACATGACCCTTTCCCTAAGTTATGACCATTGAATTAGCTAGTAGGGAGGAACAAGTGACATACCTTTGTAAGTCTTCCTAGGGTCTCTGTTGCTCCCACTTCGCTCCGGTGCTCTTGTGAGGTCAATACCAAGACAACACAAACCAACCAAAGTGAATATAGAAAAATATATTCAATCGTCAACTTATGTGTATGATCAAGGAATTACATAATAAAGTAAGAATGACTTTATGGGAAAAGGACATGTCGTTGTATCATATTCATTGAAAGTAGAAGATACAACCTGATCGCCTTGATGTCACAAGCTTCCTTTCGGTGGCTCTTGGTTCCAACACACACACTTGCTCGATCCTTGTATGAAGAAGATCCAACTCCTCTTGATAGACTTGCTAGAGTCTCCAAGCTCCTGTTCAAGCTAGGTCCTTCACACAATTCCTTCACAAATTCTCCAATTAATCTTGCTTAACCTTTTCCATGAGAATCCCATCAATATATAGGAGAGAATGAGATGGTTACTTGGATGAGAATGATCCCACAATATCAGGGAAACCAGTAAAATGATAACCATTTGAATGCCAACCCATTCTCTAGAAGATTCCCTTCTAGAAACATCGAGACTTCATCTTTTTCCAAGCTTGAGAACAAGTTCACACCCTAGCTATGTAGCACAGTGTGAGAAGTTCGCACCCTAGCTAAAGGCAGCCTGGAAGAATGGGTCATTCTCGCACTCTAGGATATAATCAACCTGTGAACTCTCTTCAAAAATATGTTTTCTGGGAAGAGATGAATGTCACTTTTCTCAGGAGAAAGTTCTTGTTAGGAGCCTGAGTTCACCATCATCAATACACCATCAAGATGAAAAAAATCATGGGTAACAGAATGCCCCCCAAAGTATGAGGCCGGAATCAGTGACAGTCGAAATACTTTGTAGACTATGTGTGTGTGTCGGAAACCAGGAGCACACCTAATCGAAAACCTGCGAACAACCAAGCATCTGCAGAATATCATACTAGTTCTGAGGTAGGCATTCCCATACTCATATCACAAATGGATGACATTATAGGCATAGGTCATGGCCACGAATCATACACTATGGATCCATGCCATCAAAATATAGCATAGCCACCAGGAATACACTATGGATCTATGCAAGAAAATTCAAATTGAGGAGACATATCCACGAGACATACAAAGTGGATCTATGTGTCGCAAATTATACATATTCCATCACAACCTGGACAAAGAGATGAGATCCAGGGTTTTCAATCGTCGCCCGAAAGTACAAATATAACCATGTGATTACATGTGTTGAAGTCGAACATGGTAGAAACCACTTGATTACCGGTCATTGAGGAAACGATTAACAAGTGCGAGGGAAATCACCATTAATGTCAATAACTCCCAAGGTACACTAGTACAATCTGTTGAATGTGAATGAATGAGTTGAGTTTGAACATCTGACGAAATCTTTCGATCAGGGGCCAATGATGTAAATCCACCGTCGAAAGTGAGGAAACCTACCATTGAGGCATGCAAGTTCCAAGGTACCAAAGAATTTCTAAGTCTTGTTTCTGGATAATGAGCTGAAGTCGATGGAACAAAACCCATCACAGGAGGGCCTTGATGTATCCCCCATCAATGACATGAAATGAGTAACAGATTTTGAAGGTGAAACAGAGTATGATATCAGTTGGAATGGACACAGGGAAGGCCGACACGGAGAGAATGGACAACTGCATATGACCGACTCAATAAAGGTTTTAGATGAACTACTCTTGAACATATGAATGACACGACCAATGATTTGGCAACATTGACTCAGAGACGACGCAGGGTATGACCTTGTAGCAAATCGAATGAGAGACGATTTCCCAAACCGGCTTCAAATAATGAATAGGGGGGTGTCATGTTCAAGAGCGACACTTACTGCCAATTAATATGAATACGAGAACACATCCCTTTCCCAAATTTTCCCCCACCATTTCTGGCGAGTACCTCTTTATTTTTACACAAGCTTGAGGATGATAACATATGCTTGTTGATATAAGCTCATCCTTCGGATAAGTCCTTCGGAGTATGTTTAACGAAACCTAGGAAGGAGTGGTTCAGTCCCATTATAGGTCTGTCGATGTTTGTTTAACGAGTCGAAAGATAGAAAACTCGAAGGTTTTTCGTGATTATAGAGTCTAGAAAAACACTTAAAAGAGAACTCTCTCAATTCCTTTTTCGTAAAATAGTCTGATGAGACCGAAAAAGAGATAAATTATCGCCCAACAGACGCTTTCTTCAAATACTTTAACGAGCGTGAAAATAGCAAGGTCACTCGGCAATCTTTTCATGTTTAGAGAGTCTGAAAAGGGCTTAAAGGAGACTCTAGGGGGGTTCCTTTTTCGTATAACCTTGTTGAGCCCGAAAAAGTGATAAAAGTGTGCTCGATCGCGTTCTCATGTATTTTCGAGTGTGATAACGGACAAAGACCAAGATCGAGGTTTTGTACAACAACCATTAAAAACAATCAAAACATGCGATGAAGAAGAAAAAATATCCACATCCCTGTGCATGAACATCAAAGTCGTTACGCCTGCAAAAGTCATACTCAAAAGGGCATTAGGCATTAGGTTTTAATAAATAAACAATGATAAAATCCAATAACAAATGGTAAAAGTAAATATAAAGGGGTAAAAGTTCTTTTTACCATAATCATTTTTATTTTACCAATATTTGAGTCCAAAACCCCTCTTTTTCCCTTTGAATTTCGGCGCTTGATTGCGGGAGTTACAAGCATCCATTCGACGAACCGTCTTCGGCAGTGAGGTAAGCTCTTTGTCCTCTACCTTTTCAAGGTTTGATTTTTCATTTTCATTGGCAAAAAACATAGTTTTGAGCTTATTTTGGGGGTTAAAGTTGCGCTCAACCATTCTCGCAGGCCATCCACACGGGACCTGTGAGAATGCCTCATTCTCGCAGGTGATCCCAAAGGCACCTATGAGAACCTCGCACTGTGCCTAAAGGGCACCTGTGAGAACCGCAAAGTGGAATTTTTTTTTAAAGTTTTTCTCAATGAAAAGATACCAAGTGTTGAATAGAGTTATTAACTTTCTTCTTATGCTTCTTATGCAGGTATTTGGCCATCACCATGGTTCTGGAATGGCGTGAAAGAGAGCACGAAGAAGATGATGCCATTACCGAAAATCATCCGGCCACCGTTGTTGCTTTACGAGACTGTGGTCTCCTGAAATTATTTCGTATCCTGAGTATGAGGGCCCAAGTCAAGTTATTGGAGTACCTTGTGCATATGTGGGATCCCAACCAGCAAGTATTCCATGTAGGGGTCCACATATTGTCCTTGGATATCAAGGACATTTACTTCTTGACAAGACTGTCATGGCGTGGGTACCACATGATCCTGATTGGTAGAAGAGGTGGTGGGCTGCCCATGAGTGAGTATTGTCGCTTGCACTGTGTTCCAGAGGCAGAGAGGAGGAAAGGGAAAGTAGCCATTTGGGGAGTGCAAGATTTGACCCTCCGCACTATTTTGTTCACCATTGCTCGTATGGTTGGGAGCGCTGCTCCTCACATGGATCTCCAGAGCTACTTTCAGTATGCCATAGAGTGTACTGAGCCTCGGGTTTTTAACTGGGTAGACGTAGTGCTTCGTAGCATGAAGAGGCAGTTGACCAAATGTAGGCGAGGCACCTGAAGCAATTCGAGTACGGGTCTTTGTTGGTGTGCTTCTTTCTTGAGAGGGTTCCCTTGTTGAGGCTGCAGGTTGAGTGGGATTTACTGGCTCCAACAGATCCAAGAATGCTGAGGTGGTGTCAGCTCATGGCCCGGCATGTAGCTGGACCAATTATCAAATATAATGATGCCTTCTTCGAATGGTTGTGACCATATATGCTGATGGTCAATGATTATGATTATGCCGCGTTGGAATTCCGAGGAGATCCGGACTTGGTCCTGCCCGAGGGTGCTCAGTGGGGGGATCTTGGTAAGAAGTACACATTTTTTCTTTTTAAATGTTTTTGTGAATTTTATCATATGCAAATGTTTTTTTTTTTATATGTTCATCCAAGGTGTAAATACAAAATTATTTTTTGATGAAACAGATGTGGGGCCTTACTGACCTCCTCGTACTTCTCTTATTCAGCGATGAGGAGAGGTGGCTCCAATGCCACGATGGGACGCTGAAGATTATGAAGCGATGGAACAAAACCTAGAGGGTTTGACAACAGACATTCCGGACATGCCCCTTGGAGAGGTTCCACGACGTTATCAACGTCATACAGTAGGAGTGTCAGAGTCCATTGGCTGACTGCTTCGTAGGGTTGCCTAAGCAGTCATGTGTTACCGTGAACGTCATCCATGACGTCACTTTGTAGAAGCTATGAGCTTCAGATTTTGAAATTTTGGTCCTCGGACATAACTTTTTTGTAAAAACTCTTTTGATCGTTATATATACATACAACTTCTACCGATTTATCTTGTGTTGTGTGAAAAGTGATGTGATTGATTTATAAATGACCCAAATTTCTGTCTAATACATAGTTAGCTAATGCATCAGTTAATGTATTTATACGTCTAGGAATATGTTGATATTCAATATAATCAAAATAACATTCCAAGAGGCGAATTCTCAAATACACCCATAACAAAGTAGGACTTTGAATAGTATAGACATTACTTAACTATAGTACTACGAGCAGTGAATCAAGTCACACAACCAAATGACGGATTCCGAGCGAGATAGCATCAATCAACAATTCGATAATGGCGCTATACTCTGAAATATTGTTGGTCGCACGGCCGAGACACACACCTCGTAAGGAGACAAGTTCGTTTGTAGGGGCGTAAATTTCCCATGCAGCGGAAGCAAGGTTCTGAGTACTACGGCTAGTGCCATTAGCAAATCCAATGTAGGGTATCGAATACTCCGACATCTGGAAATCAAACACAAGGTCACATAAAGGTAGAGACCAGATAACGAAAAAAGCAAGCTATAGTAACACACAAGAAGTATGATACAATAAAAATACAGGTACTCGTGCACAGGTGATCTTATGCATAGTACTTCTTCAAGTACAACCCATTTATGGGTTCACTCAAAGGGATACCATCGTAATCTACTAACTCATAAGCCCCTTTTTCCAAAACTCGTCTAACGATATAAGGACCTCGCCACATGGCTTCAAATTTTCCAGCTCCTAGCATATATTGATCTTGTTCATAGAGGAGAACGAGATCTCCTTCGGAGAAAATGCGAGGCTTGACATGTTTGTCGTATTGGGCCTTGACACATTTTTTCTGAGCTTCTATGACTAGGGTAGCATCGCATCAAGTTTCATCTAATCACATAAGATACAATAGACGTTCTTCCTTAGCAGAAGTATTTGGTAGGAGTTCAACAACTAGTTTTAAAGAGGGTATCTCGCATTCAATCGGGAGAATGGCTTCCAAACCATAGACTAACCGGAAAGGTGTAAACCTAGTAGCGGACTTGACGGATGTCCGGTAAGCCCATAATGCCGAAAACAACATTGTGTGCCAACTTGTTTTGTGAATCCCTATCATTCGTCAGAGCATAGTTATGAGAACTTTGTTAATTGCTTTGACTTGGTCGTTGGCTTGTGGGTAATAGGGCATTGAGTTTTCATGGCGAAGACCCAACTTTTCAGTGAGTTCGGACATCATGAAGTTTCAAAAGTGGCTACCGTGATCAGTGACGATAGCCTGGGGAACACCAAAACGAGCTATGATGTGATTAAAAATGAATAATGCTGCGGTCTTTCCAGTGTTGTCAAATGTCGACATTGCCTCGGCCCATTTCGTAAAGTAATCTACAGCTACAATAATGTATCCATGCCCCCCGGCCAAGTGGGGGTGACATGTCATGAAATCGATGCCCCATTTCGCAAAGGGACCAACGGAAACCACAGGGTGAAGAGGAGCGAGATGTGACTGTATCTTATGATTATAGGTCTGGCAAGCATGGCATTTTTGGATGGCGATTATGCAGTCGTTAAATAAAGAAGGCCAAAAATACCCTGCTCGTAAGATCTTCTAGGCAGTAGCATACCCAGACATATGACCACCACAGGCTCTAGAATGGCAGTCATTCAAGGATTTCTTGGCTTCATCGAATGTTAGGCAGCGTCGAAAAACTGAGTCAATCCCCCGACGATAAAGAGTATCTCCGAGGATAATATATTAACGGGCTTGGTAGCATATTCGACGTTGGTCAGTACTAGACAAAGTTGGCCGAAAATTCTGGGTTTGGATATATATGATGATATCGCCATACCAAAGATAATCAAAGCTAATGAGGAAAAGGGATTCATCGAGTAATGAATCAGCTGCTACATTTTCCGTTTCAGAATAGGGAAAGTCACATATCAACTCAGCAAACACTAAGGACTTCTTGGACTTGGCGCGTTCGAATTCCAAGTTAGACTCCTGGAGTATCATGATCTATTTGGAGTATTTTACCCCGAGCAATGGACGTGTGAGAATGTGTTGCATAGGGTTGCAGTTAGAAATCACTGTAGTCTTGCGAGAGAGGATATAGTGCCGGAAGCGTTGGACGGCTTGGACGGCTGCTAAGGCCAGTTTTTCGACATGTAAATACTTGGTTTCGGTAGGCGTTAGACTTCGAATCAAGTAATAGATAACATGTTCGTCATTAAAATCATGCTCTTGGATGAGAACCATACCAATGGTGTAATCTGAGGTTGCAAGGTAGAGGAAATAATTGCGACCGTAATCGGGGGTAAAGAGAAGTGGAGCACGTGTTAGGGAAAATTTCAAATCTTCGAAATATTTGTTCGTGATGGTATCCCATATGAACTCAGACCCCTTTTTTAGGAGCTGCGTAAATCCACGAGTTATATCGGCGTAATTTTGGATAAAACGACGAAGAAAGTTTTCTTTCCCATGCAAACTTTGTAACTGGCGAAGTGTAGAAGGAGGAGGGAGATTAAGGATCGCCTTAACCTTTAAAGGATCTACCTTGATCCCTTGACGCGAAACAATAAAGCCTAGAAATCGGCCGGATTCCACACAGAAAACACACTTGTGAGGATTCAAGCGTATACGGTAAAACCGACAGTGGACGAAAATGGCTCGGAGGTGGGTTGGATGATCGACTCGGCGCATTGAGTGAGCGGGTAAATTGTCCAGATATGGTTGCATGATGTGCTCGATATCATGGAAGGCATAAGACATAGCACGTTGAAAAGTTGTGCTAGCGTTCTTGAGATCGAAGGGAAGTTTCCGATAGGCAAAATTTCCCCAAGGACAAATAAAATTAGTCTTATGTTGATCCTCGGGAACAATGTTGATTTGATTATACCCGGAGAAACCATCCATCAGAGAGAATATTTCACTTTCGATGCAATCGTCGACAATATGATTGACGAAGGGGGTAGGAAAGTTGTCTTTGGGACAAGATTTGTTGATATCCCTATAATCAATGCATACACGGATTGTGCCTTGTTTCTTGTCGATCGGGACAAGATTGGAAACCCAGTCAGTGAGGGACACTGGGTAAATAAAGCCGGCTTTGAGAAGTTTCTCGACTTCGAGCTTGATAGCAGTCGCTTTACGTGGGTGAACTAGACGAAGGCATTGCTGGGAAGGTTGAGCATCGAGGTATGTCTTGATCTCATGTATCACAATGTCGGGGTCGATACCTGGCATTTCTTCGTAGCTCCAGGCGAAGACGTCATGGAACTCTTTGAAAAGGGATGCATAGGTGACGATTTCGTCAGGGGAACATGAAGCTCTAATATGTACATTTTCAAAAATTCCAGGTTTGATGGATATGTCGAGGGGAATAGTGGGTGAGATATTGCTTAAGTTCCCTTTGGAAAACACAGCGTGTGTGGACTCGGGAATGGTTGAGATAATGACAACGGTCGACGGGGTCGAGATCTGTTGGTAGTTCTCAATGGTATGTTGTTCCAGGAAGAGGATGGAATGATGATGTCCATCGACCCAAGGGGTGTCCTCCATGACAGACATGATCATCTCGTCTGTGGGAAAAATGACACAGAAAGGATCTGGAGATAACTCACCAAGAGAGGGGGTAGAAGGGGTTGCCGATTGAATGGCCTGATAGGCGGATTCAACCGGACTAAACGACATTTCGTCGTCATAACGAAAATAATCTCCAGGGTCAGGTACCATCCATGGGTCGTGAGACGCAGGAGTTTCATGAATCGAGGTGGAGATCATGTTGATTGAAGCAACAGACGAGCGTGGAACATCGGGTGGTGGAATGGGGAAAGTACCCATTAACGAAGATTCTTTGAGAAGGCCTACGCTGACGTTCTCATATCCCGGTGGGGTTTTAGCAATGAATGGTATGTTGCCAGTACGGGTATCCGAGTTAAAGAAGGATAATTGGTTGATGGTGACTACCTTCCCTTGATGTGGGAAATGTACCAAATGAAAAAGGGTCGACACAACTGCACGCATGGAATCGATCCAGGTACGGTCAAGCAGAAGATTGTAATCAAGAGGAGTGTCAAAGACTTCCACATCGACTTGGACCGTTTTTCCATCTAACGTGATGGGTAATGAAGGAAGGACACCGTAGGGATTAAAACCGGAGCCATTGAAGGCTTTGAGAGTGTTCTAGGATTCATTCAAATAGGGAGAGCCAATGGCTTTCCAGAAAGTAAGAGACATGACACACGTCGAGGCACCCTTGTCGATAACAGTTCGACAAATGTTTTTGTCGGAGACAATCACTTGGATTTGGAATGTGAGTTGAGGGGGTAACCTTGGAATGTGATCTTCCAAGTCAAAAATTATTAAA
>ML796911.1:43441-99672 GCA_009831015.1 Picea engelmannii | reverse complement strand
GCAGATGTAAGAAGACCTAATAGAAGCTTCCGCTTCTAGAAGGATCTTCCTCTAGATGCTTCTTTTTAGTATAAATAGGAGTCGAGGGTATGAGAACCCTAGCTTGGATATTATTGTAATAGAGCGTTGCTCGATTGGAGGTTACCCCCTCGAAGAGGCCTGTGAACATTTCTATCTGATTCAAAGTGCTATTTATGTTGCTATTTCGTGAATCATTTATGTGTATTGTGAATATTATGCTGGATATTTTACTGTTATTATGTTATTTCTAGCATTTCGTTTCTGTTCTGCATATTTTATATATCTGGTATCTTGCATGGGTGTTGTAGTTGTGACAAACAATCCTTAAATTGTTTTGATTCTAGAGATATACTCATGAATATCCTCTAGGAGATATTCTTTTCTTGTTTCCCTTCATTTGTTTCCTTGTTCCAGGCAGGTTAACAACAAAGGAATATGTTTTTCCTTGTCACTTGACTCAGAGGGAGTCAAAACTATTGAGAAGAAGAAAAAGACAAATACCTTCTCCCCCTTAGCAGTTCATAGGGAGAAAATCATTGATATAATTGTTCCAGTTGATATTCCCAAGGACTTTGCAATAGGCCATAAAAGGGCTTGTCTGGGCTTGACAAAACTATGTAAGAGGCAGAAAGACATGTAGTTTATGGAAGTGTCGAGATATATAAAACGAGACTTGTAGTCAGAATATTCTCACAAGAAGAGGGAGTGAACTATGAGGAGACATATTGATCCAGTAATCCGATACACTTCCATTTGTACTACCATCCATGAGTTGAAAACTAGATGGATGGATTCTTGATATGTTTGGGTCTCAGTAAGAGTGTTGTTGATCCAAGCCTATATTACTACAGTGTTGGTGACGGGATCCTGATTTTGATGACTTGTTCAAAAATCCTTGTTGTTGGCTACAAGTAAGCCTTGACTTTTTATTTCATGATGAAGGATGTAGGTATCATGCACTACTTCTTGGGACAAGAAGTATGACAAGGGACCGATGATATTTTCCTGAGTCAAGGAAAATATACAGTGGGAATATTAAGGAAGTTCAGTATGAAAAAATGCAAATCCACGATGATGGATTTGAAGAAAATGAATGATGATGATTTAGATGAGATTGGTCCACAGTTGATTGGATCACTGATGTATCTGGTTAACACCAGAATTGGTTCATTCCATGCAGTGAATGTACTTAGTCATTCCATGAGTCAATCAAGACAAACTCACTGGACAACAAAAAAACATGTATTGAAATATCTGTGAGGCACAGTTAGATATGGCCTGAGATATGTCTCCAATGAAGAGTTGAGTTTGCAGGGATATGTAGAATGGACATAAAGTACAATGGACTGGAAGAGCACATCTGATTGTTGTTTTCCATGATTTCCTGGTGCAACAAGAAACAAATCTCTGTAGCCTTGATTACCACAGAAGCAGAGTATATATCATTGAGTGTGTGAAGCAGTGTGGCTTAATAAGCCTCTGACAAATTTACTTGATCATGAGATGGATCCTATGATTATAACCAGAGTTGTGTGACACTATTTGAAAAACCTGCGTTTCATGATAGATCAAAACACATTGAGATAAAATATTATTTTCGGAGACATGATGCATAGGAAAGCAATACACGTATAATACCTTCCTACACATGAGAAGTTTTCATACATCTTCACCAAACTGACTTGGTGAAGAATGCCTCTCTAGTTGAGAGGGAGTTTTGATGACTACAACCAAGACAAATTTCAAGTACTTCCATGTGAGACTTGGCCTAATGGAGAATGCCTCCGTAGCTGAGAGGGAGTGTTGATGATTACAGCTGTGTGAGACATCCTCCAGGACACAAAACTGGGAGAGAGCCCCCGAGGTGGGTGTGTGGTTCCTATCTGAAAAAAAACTAGAATGTAGTGATTGCCTCCTCCTTACAGAGATTTGAGAATAACTCCAAATGATTCTCCTATGTAACGTAGTGAGAAAGGAAATATGTTGATTTGGGTGTGCTTGTGGCTGAGAACAAGGTGAACGTGTGAATTCCCATGAGTTGGGTGCATCGTTATGAGATAGAGATGAAGACGATGTATTAGCCACCTCTGAGTAGAGATTTGAGATGATGAAATCCAAATGACTCTCCTGTGTAATCCAGTGGGAAAAAAGATCTGTTGAGTTGGATGTGCATGTGGATGAGCACATGTGAACTTGATCCTAGTGGTTGAGCACTAGTGAGTGTGGTTCTCCTCTGAGACACAGTGAGATAGAGATATGGACATCCCTATGGATGTGCCTCTAGTGGCTGAGCACTAGTGGGCATATGATATCCCTTGCTATATTTTTCAAGAGTCAGACTTACCTGTAACCCTATTTGTAATGTAAAGGGTACGGGTCAACCCCACCTTAATGTAAAAGATAATTAATATGATAATTAATAATTATATTTTGAGTTATTGAGGTCGGCCCTATTGTGCCAATAGACACATCATTTGATGTGACAAGTATTATATAAATAAAGGTGAATCCCCATTGAGGAAAAACACATATCATTGTGTCATCTCATGATTTCAGAAGTTGTGGTATGAAATTATGAGAATTACAACACCTTCTTGTGTGCTAGGTTTGGTTATGGTGTGGGAGGTCTTTCTCTTGAGGAATATAGAAAAGGCTTGGTTGGGTTTTCTTCCCTTGTTGATAAGGGTTTCCCATGATACTTCTTGTGTTCTTGTGCATGGTTATTCTTATTGTGATATTGGTTTGTTGTAGTAGTTATGGTTCAAGTTATTGTTAAACAGAAAATTTAAATAGGATACATGAGACATAGCTCATTGAAAATCTAACAAGAGTGAGTCGCGGAGCCAGTGGGATTTACACTCTGATGGGAGTACTCCGATGGATGATATGCACCATTGATCGTAGGGTGGATAAGATGCACGATATATATCCATCTATTATGGGATCCATGGGCACGAGTACAATGATAATGAGGAAGGTAATTAAATGTCATGCACGTTAAGTATATCTATGCAATAAGAGTTATATATTACTAGATCATCATGACCTTCTGATCCATCAGAGGTGGAGATCATCTGATTAGGGCCATAGAAATGTGTGGGGAAGCCTGGAGTGGATGCACTCTGATTAGAAACTCCAATGGTATATAAGGGATATGCATATATCAAAATTGTTGATCTAGAGGGCCAATAGGATGAGGATAGTGAGAAAGGTGGAAGCTACCACATCACTTGCCACAACAATGCTACATCAATGCCACGTAGGATGGAACATCTACCAGGATGCCTCATGGTGCTAAGGTGGAATTGAGGTTAGAAGGCCTAGAAACTTGGGAAGGATATCAATTTTGAACAATAGCTTAGAGTTGAGCATGGTTACAATCCTTGGAAGTATCTTGACGAGCATAACTAATATATAGGGTTTAATTGGATAAAATAAGTAGTTGGAAAAAGAGAAATTTTGACACCCCACCAACCTAAATGGTAACTAGGGGGTTGGATGTGCTAAAAAGTGGTATCGAAGCTCCAGTTCCAACACTAGGCCTGGATGGGCCAGAGATCAGTTACATGACTGATGTATTAAGGCTAAGATGAACCTATTGGAAATATCTTGGATAGAGGAGTCCAGATACCCACACAAAATTGTGAATTGAGTGGTAAAATGCACAGACAATGAGAAAGAAGTTTTCTAGTGATATTAAAAGGAAGGTGGACATATGTTTCTGAATTTGTACTTGATGGGTCAGTTTGAAATATAGAGGTGGATGGTAACTATATGGGAATGGTGTAGTACACGCAAGAAGCAGTGAATGGGTATCCAGGAAAAGGATTACCCCGTTAAAGGTATGTTGACCAAGAATAGAGTGAGGCACAAAGGAAGTTGGATTTGGGAATTTAACTGCCTTAGTTAATGACTGTAATTACCTAGTTGTATTTGAGGTGTAAATGCTATTATAGAAGTTGGAAAAAAATGACTTCTTGTTAAATGTTTCCATGAGGACGATTGCAAGATCTATTCAAAGAAGGTTGATATTAAGATCACCTAAATATGAATGAATGAGATAAAAAAATCATTTGGTTCCGTAATAAGTTGTTGATCAAAAAATTGAGTTCGATGAGCAACATAGAAAACCCATATTGAAATACTTGTTCGGGGATAGAATTCTTGAGGAAAATTATGCATATCAAATGTGGATGATAAGTAGGGAAGACATCAACAATACATGATAATAAATGTACGATAGGCTCATATGGAATAATAGTTTGATAGTATATGAAAGAGTGTAAACTTGGTATCAAGGATGAACAAAGGTACTTGAAGACAAAGTGTTATGTCAAGAATACCTCATAAGATGATCAATGACCGAGACTGAAGAATATTAACATATGGTTCTAGGTGCAACTATAAAGGGTGTCAATGTAAATATAAGTAGTGTGTTGTGGGAAAACCTATCCTTAAAAGATAGACATTTCAAAATGATATCATTAAGATACAGAAATATAGAATGTATACTTGGAGCTAAGGGAAACATCTCCCAGGATCAGTCATATAAATTTTGGGGTAGCACCTCCACTATTATTATTATCAAAAGTGGTGTAGTGTTCGAAGCATGGTAGGAATGTCATAACTTTAAAGGTGAAGTATTGAAGGTGAAGGAATTCTAAAGAATGCCGACAGATGTCTTAAAGTAATGCCTCATGTGAAAAGTAGATATAGAAGTATATAACCATACTTATGAGGAAATGCATTACATAAATCTAAGTGAATTATAGAATGGAATAAGTCTATGAATATTAGAGGAAGTAGGAAAAAGGTACCACTAAGTGGATTCCAAGTGATTTTGGGTTTATGACAACACTCAAAGACTTGTGGTGGAAATTAAGGGATTTCTTATGTTAGGGGGAATTTTGAGTGCAGTTCAAAAGTGTTGAATAATTTCCCAATGTATGCTGGGATGAAAAGTTAAAAGGATACAAGCATGGAGGTGATTTTCCTGAAGGAAAATCAATAGAGGATCCTGAAGAAGAATGTTTTTCTAATTTTAACTTAGTAAGAAAGAGAGGTAGTGTAATACCCCAAGTTAATACCCAATGTAATTGTAAACATATGTTTATAGGCTGGTGAGCGAGGATATTATAGGACAAAGTGCCTATGTGACTATTAGGCCAAGGAGCATGGATTGCTAAAAGGCCAATGTTCATATATTGTAATTTCTAATCATACTCACTTTATTAATAAAATACATCATTGTTGCAGACCCACCAAACAAAAAGAGATGGGGGGACAAAATCCACTAGAAAGGAAAAGGGAGATAAGGGTTTAAGGTCAAGGGGATAAATCCCAAGGTAATATTATATTCCTTAAAATTTTAAAGTATGGGATAATATATATTGTCCTAAGTTTCCAAAGAGAGATAACGAATTACATAAAGGGGGAAAGAGTTAGTCCCTTGTGTGATAAGTGTCACATATGACACATGCATATATAGTTTGTGGATATAATATAATTCCCCATCTTTGTTATCATTCCTTCATCATTATTCCATTATTTCCCATCCTTTGTACCTGGAAGTCGTACTATGTAGTCATACTTGGATTGGGAAAGCATGGAAGAGTTTTCTAGATAGAATTGGACTGAAGAAGCAGGTTGTCAGGCCCATATAATGTTGAATAAGTGATCTTTGAGGCCTCTGGGTCATTGAAGAATCAAGTTGTCAATCTTGTGAGCCTTCTCTCCAGGTTAGAGAATTGTTGGGAGTTGATTCCCAAAGTGCGAAGATACATGCTACAGAGGTCTGAGACTCCCTGTTTGTCTTGTTGATGAAGCCCTAGAATGGAAGTGGGGTATCCGAAGGACTATTGAGTAGAGAATGGGCAAAATTCTTGGGTTGGGACATGCATGTGGGGGATGAGGGACTGTAGCTTATTTTCTAGAGTTGACACATGATTTTGAGACTTCTTGTTGTTTGAGAGAACTTAGCTTGGCTTAGGATTTCCTTTGGCTTGGTGGAGTTTTATCCCTAGCTCGAGGGTGACCACTGATGATAGTTATGAGTAGTGTGGCATATGGTTGGGAGGAACCTGGAAGGTCTGCATGCAGTTGGTGTTACTATCCATAAGATAAGTGTTTTTCTTGTGCTCATTTTAATTACTGTGCATATAATTATGAGTCGTCGTTATGGAATATTTGTTATAGTTATGTTTGTAAATTATTATGGTATGTTGTTATTATTATGCATAACTTTGTTCATATGCAAAGCATATCAGTAAATCGAAATGGTATCAGAGGTCAGAATTTTGCTGTGGCATTTCCCAACAAGGAGTTGGGGATGTTACAGGTGGTACTTGAGAGAACCATATCAAGTGGAAAGGATCCATTGGTGTTACTCCAGGAGGTCGGAAGCACCACTAGAGTTCATAATTTTAGATAAAGGTAATGTTTACTAATATAAAGTGATATCTACGAAGCCAAAATAAAAATTGTTTGGTGTAAGAAACCACAAGAAATGAAGTTATTCAAAGAGGGAAACTTGAACCATTTTGATCCTGTAAAATTTATGGGTGTTGAAGACCCGAGGTAAAAAAGAGAGCATGGTTGAATGTGTAATATATTCATATATGCGTTGGGTCAGAGGGATCCATTTAATAAATGAATGTTGAAGATTGAATAACAACATAATGTATGGTTGGAAATACAAATTGGTCATGAATGGTTGGCTTAAAAAGTAATCATAAGAGAAATATTTTTTTCTCAATCGTGATAGAAAGGGCACACAAGAATACAGGAGAATTCATTAAGAGTCAAGAACAACCAAGAAAAATAAACAAATTTGCATGGGAAGAAAGAGGTTGTTTCCAATTTCGTAGAAACAATCATAATATGGCATGTTGGAAAACCATAGTTAACACAAAATCTAAAATGCATGTGCATCATGAGCATGTTAAGGGTGCATTCTTAGTCCATGTAGATATGCATCGATGCATGTTGGAATGTTTGAGAATGCATATAAATTGTTGTAGACTCAAAATAGTCTAATGTTATATGGGGAATAAATAGGTTATGATAGCTGAAAAATATTGTCGATGAAGTTACTGTTGATAGCCATCCTTATGAGGATAATGGGGAGGGATAATTGTTGCATATTAGGTTGTTAAGGGAAACATGTAAGGTTCTATAGTTACCCGATAATCAGGTAGCATCAAATTAATTTAGTAAGAATCTATGCAGGTATGAGTTTTATGTATCTATGTTGTAATATTGTTGAAGGGAAATAGGTAAAATTTCCCTCATCCAAATTTTATTGTATAAAATATTTTATTTGAATGCATTAAAAATAATGATATATGTATAGTATGGTATAAGCCATGGGATTGGGATAGTTGTAGAGCTATTATATTTTACATGCATTCATATGACACAGTAATATGTCATGATCTCTGGGTTATCGATTAATAACCAAAGAAAGAAAGGGCTATGTCCCTGTTATAGAAGTGAATGCCAATAAATCTAACCATGTGTGAGACCATGACATGGTTGGATATGGAAAGACTATAGTGCCACACAAGTATCCAAATAAATTCCTACTATAACCAATGTTTGAACTGCAACCTTTTTCCAACAAATAAGAGCACTGCATAAATTGTTTCTTGGTGCAGGGCCTAGGATGAAAAGGAAGTCATCCAAATGGTTGAGAAAGAAAATAGGAAGTGTATGGATGATGTGTCGAGGAATTTGCCAAACCATCTAATTATCATGGTGGCATGCATGATTTAGAATAAGGATTTCTGAAAATATAAAGAAAGAGTGCATTTAATATACATGCTTGGAAATTTGCATTCATACATAGTGTAGAAATGGTAATTTTGCACTCATGTATGATAACATAGAGTGTGTATGCTTGAAGAATTCATGTAATGAATTTTAGAAATGCATGTATACATTATCTTTTGTACAAATGGATATGTTAACAACTTATATGATGTAGTTAATACTAACCCATGAGGTGCGGATAATTTTTAGCAGTTGTTACGTATTGCAACAAGATAGTTGCAACTTGAAGTAGTCAAATAAGGATGGACTACAAGTAATTTTTCTGTTCAGGAAACAAAGTAATGAAAATATATGTCTAGAAGAGAGAAAGGCTTAATTGATGAAAATTGAATAGGAAGATAATGATAGGTTCCTTGCAAATAATAAATGAAAACAATTGTGATGAGGAAAAGGTTGATTGTGAATTAATCAGTGGACCAATAGTGGTGATTGAAATGATAAGTGTAAATAATTCTGAGAACACTTTGTGAGATTTTGTAAAATACTATAAGAAAACATATTGTATATGAAATACTAAAAATCGGTTGGCTAAATGCAATATGGAAATATTGTAGGAAAAATAGTTCCAAATATGGCACTGTTGAAATCTATAATGAAGATCAGTGCCTATTGCTGCAACAACCAAGAAAATATGACGTGGAATTTCATATTCTAGGAAAAAGTTGACTTTCCTGATTAAATAAATTTGAATTTCTAAGTGAAATTTTTATAATATTGTCTCATGTTGAATGTATGTATGTGCTATAGATGAGAAAATATTTATTACATCTAGAATAATTGAGAAGATAAGCTATTATTGGGATGATATAGCCCTATAATTACAGATCCTTAGTGGGGGTTTGTTATTTAGTTGGCAATCTCTTTGTGTGTGAAAGCCTAGGCAAGATGGATCACTGAAGAATTGTTTATCAATGAATGGATTCCTCAACCTGAAAGGGTGAGTGCAACAAGGAAGAGGTGGCACAAGAATGTTCCATTGAGCTGAAATATTACTAAAGAAAATATGTGGAATAGATGAAAAATACTTCTAGCTGAAGTATGAAGACACGACCAAAAGGATAACAAGATTCAATAGCCAAGGCATGCATCTTTTTGAAGAATTTTGGAAGGAAAACTATATTTAATGCATCAAGGACATTGCGTAAATAAGGGGGAGGGGAATGTAATAACCCCAGGTTGATCCCCAATTATAATTGTACATATGTTTAATTTCTATAGGTTGGCTAGCCGTGACATTATTGGCCCAATTTCCTATGTTATTATTAGGCTGAAGAGACTAGATGTTGAAAGGCCAACTCGCCTATTAATGTAAAATGAAATCACTTGGATATTAATGAAATCACACCACTGTTGTAGACCGACCCGAAAAAAAATTAAGGGGGATAAAATCCACTAGAGAGGGGAAAGGGGGCTAAGAGTGTAGGAAAGGGGATAAGCCTAGGGGGATTAAGTCAAGAGAATATTTAATAATATTTTCTAGAAAACATAATTTATGGGATACATATAGCTATCCTAAGTTTCCAAAGAAAGAGAACGAATCACCAAGTGGGTGCAAGAGAGGTTTATGAGGTGACAAGTGTCATCTCATGAACATACAAATATATTGGGAAAGCTTAGTGTAATTTCCCATCTGGACAATCATTCTCTCCAAACATTCTTGGAGCCAGTCATTTTCTCTAGAGGAGAGAGACCATCACTGAGAGTGGAGCTATGGAGATAAAAGTATCCTCTAAATCCTTGGTGGTATGGGTTGAAGAGGTGGTTGTGAGTCCTGTGTGTTGAAGAAGTGGTTATCAGGACCATAAGAGGTTGAAAAAGTGGGTTGTCAGGCCTATAATTAGTTCAAGAGGTGGGTTGCCAGGCCCATGTATTGAAGAAGAAGGTTTTCAGGACTGTAAGTTGTTGAATAAGAAGGTTTTCAGGCCCATAAGAATTCACTCCAGGTGAGAGAATTGTTGGGAATTATTTTCCCAAGGCACCAAGTTGTAGCTATAGGGATCTGATACTTCCTGTCCTCCCTATTGTTGAATCCCAAAAGTAAAGTGAGGAAGTCAAAGGACTATTGAGAAGAGAAGGGGCACACTTCCTAGGGTGGGACAGGCATGTGGGGAATGAGGGACTGTAGGTTGGATATTAAACTATGTGCTTTAATATGAGCATTGTTGTTGTTTGACATACTTAACGTGGGTTTGGATTTCCTTTCCCAAGTGGATTTTGTGCTTGGATCAGGGGTGAGCTCTTGCTGAGCTATAAGTAGAAGAGTCTAAGGCTGAGAGGAAAGTCAAAGGTCTACATGCAGTTGATGACTATTTATATCAAACAAGTTTTCACCAAGTGTTTGTTTTAATTACTTTATGAATGATTATGTATTCATGTGTTGGGTATTTGTTGTGTCATTCATATTTAAACATACTATTGTTAAAATGGTACAGGAATTGTGGTCATGGGTTATTTTTCATGGTTATTTGCTTCTGAAATTACACTTGTAAAGAAATTTTGATTATGTAACTATTGTCATGGGTTTTTATTGTTGTAAATATTCCTTGAATATTTGCTGCCAAAATTATATCTTTATCCATATGAAAAAATTCTTTGTGTTTTCCTTGAGTTCAACCCTAGAAATTGATGTGGTTTAGCCCAATTTCAGATTGGAAATTTCCATGTGTTGGTATGGACAACTCGTTGGTTGAAATTCCCAAGTGAGCACCGAGGAGTAAATAACTAGAGATTTCTCAAGGCACAAGAGGGTTTTCTAATGTCGGGTAAAGGATGAGAAGAAATCAGGATGTATTTCTGACCATGAGGTCGTATTTCAGACTGATAAACGTAAATTTTGTTGAAAAATAATTTTTTTTGGAAAAGTCCTGAAGGAGACTACTAAACTTATGGAAACCCAAGTTGTACCTCAAAAATAATCTCAGTCGTCAAATCAACATAGAGAATCAATCCTGGTTGTTGATCGGAGTCCATCACACTCTAAAGCTTGTTGAGGATCAAGGCCATTATCGACCGTCAGATCCATTGGAGGGAGTCTCTAGTAAATCATGGTCATCACTCGTGGAGGGACTGTTAAAGTTTGTGGTCAGAGTAACCCTAGAGACTAGCCATAGAGATACTCTAATGGAAGGTTCTTAATGATCAATCAGGACTGTCGAATCTGTCGGGAGGGGCATCGAACGATCTTATTTTTCGATCACGAAGGGGTCGTCGGAGTAGCCTTGGTTAAGGTACTTCGATAGGAAGGCTCCGAGTTGCGATTGTGGTCATTCATCGGTGAACAGGAAAAGAAACATCAAACATATCTATGGGTCGGTTTCACCTAGGAAAGGCCATGAGGAAGGTGACGTCATACTGACAAGGATGAATTCACCCATCAAATGCGTAGAGGAAATGTGTTAGCACCTAGAAGGAGTTGCCAGTAATCAGTGATGATGTGTACAAAACGTCAGTTCATGTGGAGGTTATATGTGTCACTTGGTGACTGTGCCATGTGTCAAGGTGTTTTGGTAATTTCAAAGAGAGATTGTGAAAAGGCGTGAGTGCCACTTGTTAGGCCTGGTGGTGAAGCGTGATAGGTCCAAATGTCCTAGTTGCAAACTCGTAGGTCACATGATATCCCGTTTAAACGAGGCTAAGAGTGGAGTGACATCATGAAGACGTAGAGTGCCAGTATGTTTAGAGGAGGACACATGGAAACTTATGAATGAAATAAAGGGATGAACAAGGATCCCATCGAAGAAATTACTTGAGGACAGGTTTCTAAACCTTATCCCTCAGATCTATCAAATGATAGATATCAACCTTCCATCAGAGGGGTATTGGTCAAAGTGTGCCACAAATTCGGTGGGATTTACACTCTGATGGGAGTACTTTGAGGCATGATCTACACCATTGATTTGAGGGTGGATGAGATGCACGACAACCATCAAAATGTTGTGGGATCCACTGACGTGAGTACTATGAGAATGGGGAAGGTCGTTAAATTCCATGCAAGTTAAGGATCTAGATGCAATAAGAGTTGTATATTACTAGATCATCAGGACCATCCAATTTTTCATAGGTGGAGGTCATCAGACTAGGGCCATTGGCGTGTGCAGGGAAGCCTGGAGTGGACACACTTCAACGAGTGACTACAATGGTATAGAATGGATTCAAATAGATCATATTTTTTGAATTAGAGAGACAATCATACAAGGATCGTTCGATAGGTGGCAATTGCCACATCAACTGCCACATCAATACTACATCAGTGCCATGTAGGATGACACATGTATTAGGGTTCCACATGGTGTTGAGGTGGAATTGAGGGTAGAAGGCCCAAAAAGCTTGGAAGACTATAACTTTTGATCTAAAGCTCAAAAATGAGCATGGTTACTGTCTTTGGAAAGCTCTCGACGTGTAGAATTAATCTACGAGGTTTAACTGGAGAAAATAAGAAGTTGGAAAAATCAAAATTTTGACACCTCGTCAGCCTAAATGAGAACCAGGGTGTCGAGTGTGTTACAACAATGCTCTAATACCAAATGATGTAAATTAAGGGCTTCCCAAAATGGAAGCTCTGGAGAACAACCAAATACAAAGAAATAAGAGAAATATAAAAACTCAAGGTACAAAAGCTTGGTTTATTATGTTGTCCAAATGAACTTTATATGGGAATACAATGGGTCCAGTCAATATGCACACAACACAATGGTTGAGATAGAAAATAATAAAATACCCATGCACACAACTAAAAGGCCATAAATGGTACAACTAAATAACTAACATGCCCACATTATGAAAAATCAAACTAATCTAATTGGAATTAAAGTGAACTACTCTATCCTAATTGGATAATGTTGAATGGAAGGAGTTGCCAATAATCAATGATGATGTGTATGCAACATCAGTTCATGTGGAGGGTATATGTGTTAGTTGGTGATTGTGCCATGTGTCAAGGTGTTTTGGTAGTTTTAGGGAGCGATTGTGACAGGTGAGTGCCACTTGTTAGGCCTGGTGGCAAAGCTTAATAGGGCCACATGTCGTAGTTTCCAACTCGGATGTCACATGGTATCCCACTTAAACGAGGCTAAGAATGGAGCGACGTGATGAAGGTGTAGAGTACTCGTATGTTTAGAGGAGGACACGTGGAAACTTGTGAATGGAAGAAAGGGCTGAGCGAGGATCCCGTCGAAGAAATTCCTTGAGGACAAGTGTCTAAACCTTATCCCTCATATCTATTAGATGATAGATCTCAAACTTCCATCGGAGGGGCATTGGTCGAAGTGATCCATGGATCCGGTGGGATTTACACTCTGATGGGATTAATCCAAGGCATGATATGCATTGTTGATCATAGGGTGGATGAGATGCATGAAATTTGTCGAAATGTCGTGGGATCCATTGACATGAGTGCGATGAGAATGTGTAAGGTCATTCAATTCCATGAAAGTTAAGGATCCAGATGCAATAAGAGTCGTAGATTACCGGATCACCTGGACAATCCAATTTTTTGGAGGTGGAGGTCATTGGACTGGGGCCATCAGAGTGTGCAGGGAAACCTGGATTGGACACACTTCAACGAGTGACTCTGATGGTATAGAAGGGATTCAAATATATTAGATTTGTTGATCTAGAGATCCAATCAGATGAGGATCATGGGATAGGTGGCACCTTCCACATTAATTCTACATCAGTGCCATGTAGGATGACACATGTATCATGGTGCCACATGGTGCTGAGGTGGAATTGAGGGTAGAAGGCCTAAAAACTTTGGAATACTGTAACTTTTGATATAGAGATTGAAACTGAGCATAGTTACTCTCGTTGGAAAGATCTCAACGAGAAGAATTAATCTACAAGGTTTAATTGGAGAAAATAAGTAGTTGGAAAAAGAAAAATTTTGACACCCCGTCAGCCTAAATGAGAACTAGGGAGTCGAGTGTGTTACATCGATGCTCTAATACCAAATGATGTAAATTAAGGGCTTCCCAAAATGGAATCTTATAACCTAGAGCTAGAGAACAACTAAATACAAAGAAATAAGAGAAATATGAAAACTCAAGGTAAAATCTTGGTTCTACTCATGCACCCAGTTAAAAGGCCATAAATGATACAACCAAATAACTAACATGCCCACATTATGAAAAATCAAACTAATCTAATTGCAAATAAAGTGAACTACTCTATCTTAATTGGATAATGTTGAAGTGTATTCCCTTTACAAACAAGTATCCATTGCATACAAAATACCTACTGAGTTAAATAACAAAGTAAGTAATGTAAAATTTAATAAGTACTATGTGTAATGTAATAGTTTTTTACAGACTGTGTGATTTGCGAAATTTTCAGAATTTAAACTTTAACTTTAAATCTAATGAGATAGAATATTAAGCCAATTTAAAATTCAAGTATCTCGTTCCTTCTTTTGGATTTTCATCATTAAGTGATGTAGTGAGTTAATCCAATTCACAACGCACAACCATTAGCAACCATTAGTCAAAACCTCAACTTTTTAACCCTCTAATACCATAAGGTAAGGCATACATAATATCCGTTGAAATATTTTTCAGTCATTGTATGAATGCAATCTTGTATGGATAACTACGCAATGGAATCTTATACGGATTCATGCACAATAATGGTGGTGACTGTATATTTATTAAAATAACAAACATTGTAACCACTGAAAACTGGGATGCTAAAGGAAATTGTTCATTTGCACAATATTTGTTTATGAAATCCAACCCAATTTTCCACGTTGTGATCAACTTAATCCTCCATAATACCCATTATGGCCAACTTTATCATCCATAATACCCCAATGCAATAACTTAATAGAGTTTGAAAAATGCCTGACCAATGTTAACAAAGTTGGAAAAATGCCCCACCAATGTCAAATTCAGGAAAGACATTAGAAATCCACCGTCGGGACTCGAAATCACAACACCTGCCAGCGCATGTCGAAGTGGTGATGATTGTCTACCACCACTACTATATTTCCCATTTCATTAGAATTAGGAGTAGAACTTCCTCCCCTCTTTGATACTTCAATTGTCACCACGTTGTCGCCACCCTCAGTACTTGTGGAGCCTTGTTGTTGCAGGGTTGTGTTAGTGGTTACTCCCTCCCAAGTTTGAGCACATGGGAGATTCTTCAATTCTGATTCTGACTGTTTATTCTTCGCTTCAAGTTCTTCTGCACTAGATTTGAGACTGGTTAAACACTCCCTCGTATAGGCCAATATGGAAGCCTTGTCTTTCTGCAAATACATCAACAACAAAAACTCATTTTTTGGACCTAATTCTGAATGAACTTTAAGAGAAAAACAACTAGATATTGCATATATTCTTAATAGCTATAGATATTAAATCCCAATGTCAAAGGATGGTCATAAAATTTCATTTCATTTAAAAAAAATTGTATTTACATGGAACGTATCCTTGCGCCACGAGGGATGAATGAACACAATTCCTCAAATATCTCTTTGAATTTATCCCTTATCCTACCCTCAGAAACCATACGATGAACCAGAACATTAGAAACTGTTAACCATTTAGTATATTTTATAATAACAAATTATAGTAACCATTGCAAATATATATATTATAATTATAATTATAATTATAAAAAATTATAATTGTTAGGTATAATAACTATTGCAGATATATATAATTAAAATATTTAAACTCGTTTTAATTGTTAGGTATAATAACTATTGCAGATATATATAATTAAAACATTTAAACTCATTTTAATTGTTAGGTATAATAACCATGGCCAAGATAACCCACTAAAGATGTGGAATCAGTGGTATCATAATGTTATTATTCAGTAAACCTATAATTTTATCATGTATGTCTTACAGGGTTGTTTTAACATTACTACAGATGGAATTTTGAAAAATGATTCCTCAGTAAAAATTGATGCCCAACTAGTTTAAGACGTCTTCCACGTGACATAAATGACAAGTATATCATATTAATTTATTATATTCTACTCTGGAATCCTATATTCAAGGAAGGACAGAGAGACGATTTCTTATATGTGAAAAAGTGAAGAAATATTTGAGAAACATCTTCACAAAACTATCAATCTTTAAACGAGCGCATTATGTTAAGTTGTTCTCGTCTTCCAATAGACCAAACAGAGTTATGAAATCCATATAGGTAATTTAAACAAAGAGCATTGCGCTTTCCACAATATCCCGTAGTAGATGAAGACGATATAAATCTTTTCTTCCGCTCAAATTGAGAATTATTTAAAAACATTATCACTTAAAGTTGACAATCACACTTAGTTACTTAGGGAGTGAAATCATAGTTATCAAACTTCATACCTGGTGACAGGTATTGATAATGCTAATGCGATGCATACTTGTTAGTTATTAGTAACTAGCACAACCACAAAGTGGCTGGTGTTGCAGCTGGTGAACGCCGAAAAGTTTAGGCTGATAAAAATTTTCGGTTATTTGGACGGACATCACTCCAGTACACTACTGTGAATTAAATAATGGAATAAGATGGCTCGGCCATCCAATATGAAACGCACGTACAACTGAAACGCACATAGAGCTGAGGAAATCCAAAAGTTAATCTTAAATGTGGTAATTCCAAAGGTTAATCAGTTAAACGTGGCAATCATATGGTGGTACAATAATTTCTTAATATGATTAGGTAAATGTTAAAAAGTAAACAGGTTAACTGATGCATTCAAAATAACAAGGAAGTTATGAAGAGTAAATCACATTCATTGATTTGGGAGGACGACTAAGAATTATATGCCAGCATCTTCAATTGTTAACCATCAGATTAGAATTTTAGATTAAAAGGTGATTAATTGTGCCCATCTCCAATAGATATACACCTTTCGGCGTAATTACATATTACATTATATATGTGATAATGTTTAATGTAAAGGTATATAATGTTTAACACAAAAGTGCATTTTTTAAATGTTAGATTTAGTATCTTTAACTAAAGGAAAAAATTTATGATTTGATTGATCATAAGAAAAAAAAAATATAAGTTGAAATTTCGGATTATTAAAATTATTATTTTTAATGTAAAAATGGATTCAACACCATCAAATATCTTTATTTTATTTGTTTTTTCAATATAAATAAATTATATTTAAAATTTAATATTATAGATAGTAATTTTACATGGAATATCAGCATTTAAAATTGAACCCATCGCATTTCCAAAGGGTTTTGGCCCATCAAAGAAGTGTGAATGAGAATTTGGCCTTAAGAAAAGATTTAAAATCTAAATTTTACCTGTCCACTATGAAGTGGAGAATTAATAGCAATGTTTAAAAGGAAGGGAAATTGTTTAAATTGACCGTCCATTATTTTTTTTTCTTTTTTTCCAAGGTAATATCTCATAGGAAATCCTCAATACTTCCCCTAGCCCTGATTAGATTCGGATCTAATCCCAAGGGGTAATAAGATATTCCAACCCCTAACCTCCTCCATTGGAGATAACTTCACGTCTCACTCAAAACCACTTAAGTTAATCCTTGGGACTTATTGACTGTCCATATTAATTTTACACAATATATAATTGACTGTCCATATTAATTTTAGACAATTTATAATATATTTTAAATATATGTATTTATCATGCATTTAAGGTCGGACCATGCTAAATATTCAAATGTAATCAAGATTCAATAAATCATGGATTCGCTCTATGGGTGTAATTGTTGTTCACGTTTTCAGTGTACCCCTCTCCACCACTCGCTACCATAAAGAATCAAAGAATCAATAAAATCTTTTGACACAAAACCCCATTTTAAGGGTTATCAAAGCAACTAATTTCTTTGGTGATGGTGATTATTTTCTTACACACCAAGCAAGCTAGCTTATCTATGGTGATGGTTTTCTTACACATGTACAAAGGGGAATTTGTTTCATTCATCCTTAGTTATCTTCTTGCCCCATCAATCCCATCGTTTATGTCATGTTCTTCCACCCCTCGCAACACCCATATAAGAAGTCAACACCCATTCCCACTCCTGCTAGTTCTTTTCATCAATTTCTTGTAATCTGGAGAGGGTGATTTATCCTCTTTTAGTATTCAAAATCTTGAATACTGAAACCAATGACATTCATGAAATTTTAGGAGATTTCATAAATGGAAGGATCATATTTTATGTATTCCCATGAAAAAAGGGTGATACATATCTCCCTTGGGATTCAGGTTCCATCCCACTGATGAAGATTTGATCATGCAATATATTGCTAGAAAGGTCCTTGACATCACCTTTACAGAGAGGGCCATTGTTGAGGTCGACTTCAACAAGTGCAAGCCTTAGGATATTCTAAGTATTTTTTTTATAGTTCTAGTTTCATATGATATATTTGTTTTTTGTATGCATAAATTGTAAATCTTACAAGACTTCAAAACCAAGGAGCCTTTCTCGTCTTATATAAGTAGGTATTGTGTACTAATATGTTATTAAATTACCAATGGATGCATATGTCTTATGATGAGCATCCTTCCTTCTTCATCTGTAAGTTGTGGGTGTTTGTTGGTGCTTGCATATGTCTTATGTTGAGCATCCTTCCCTCCTCATCTATAAGTTGTGGGTGTTTGTAGGTAAATAAAATATTTTTATGGTATATATCCTAAATTTTTTTCTACTATGATAAAAGTTTTCCTTCATTTTCCTTACAGCTGAAATTTCAAATGTCATGAATATGCTACAATGGTTTTGTTCACACACACACATATTTAAAAACTATATAGAATGTGTATATATTCATTTATATTATATGATAGCACTAGAAGTCACCTTTAGATTGCATTGAAGGTAAGCCTAGTACCCATCAATTTATATATGACAGGTAATTGAGTTTTGAGTGGTCAAATGGAGAAAACTCAATAATAATAGCATTCTAACTCAGAAATTTGGACTAGCATGCATAAGAAATTGAGGTCTGGAATCAACTTCAGTCAGTAAGTTGGAGTAAGGGTGAGTAGGAGGAAGATTTAATGAGAAAGGTGTAGAGGTACGCTATGAACATCAGATTTTCTAGCAGCCTAAGGAGGAAAAACTTAAACACAAGGTCCTCTTGGATTCAAATTTCAAGGAAGATGAAAGAAATCATAATAGTACTATAATCAGACATTTATCATAATACAGTTTCAACATTCCATGTGAATCAATTAAACATGAACTCTCTTAGTATCAGAGGAAAATGAGATAGAGTAAGAAAGATGACTTAGATTAACCAAGATGTCTCAAAAACAAATACATAACCAGAGAACTAGTTGTTCTCAATCAAAATATTACAATATCAGGGAGCCTAGCTCAACCATTAGACCATAGAAAAATATTGAAATTGAGTATATATACTCAGAACTGCTGCAAATACCAGGAGCGTGATTGAGCCCCTGCATTCAAAGATTCCAGTCGGTGCTCGCTCTGTCAGACTGTGCCGGCCTTCTCATGTCAGATGCGAGATAGGCACAATTATGCATTTTGTAGGAAAATCCATCCAGGAGAAAGCTTCAGGTGGACAGTTCGCCTTCATGGTTGCTCTCTGCAATGCTTTCCATTTATGGGGTGAGACGAGGTCTCAATTATTTCCCCTATATTCAATAACTTCCTTCATTGGGATCAGGACGAGGCCTGACACCCATGAATGCTTCCAAGCAGTGCCCACGACTTATTCAAGTCAATCTTGATGCCTCGAGGCTCTGCAAATCTTCCCCTATGACCAATACAAGCGCTGTAGTTGATAAGCTCCTTCTTCATCACTCCTTAATGCTTGTGACCTCGGGCTGTGACCTGATGCTTATCCCATATGATTCTTCGGGATTTCTCCCTTTGGATATTTTCACAACACCAGACCACATAATTCTCGATGCTCGCTTTGACGAAATCTCTAAGAAATGGGCGCTAGTTTCTTTTCCTAGGCATGCCCCGCATATGACCTCGGGCTGTGACCCAGGGCTCCACCTCTAAGAACTTCGAAACTTCGGGCTTTGTCCACTTCGACACTTCAGGATTTACACATCTCTCATTTCAAATTTCCCGAAGTGACTTTCTCTGCAACTCAAATATGGCGCTACGCGTCCCTCTGGATCAAATGACTCCTACTCACTTCGGGTTTTGTAACTTCAAACCTTTGACGAACAACTTTAACAATATTTCGAACTCCCAATTCCCACAATAATTTTCCACCGTCGATCTCTCTCGATGAGATCTACGGTCCATATTTAACCTTTGCTCAACCTTGGAACTTAGGAACTTTTGCTATGGCACTATACTTCATGCACTTTTGGATTCCTAACACTCGCGAACCGTCGATCTGAACTCCACATGGAATCCCAATCGTTGGAAGCTAAACTCGCCTATTTGCTTGATTCGAGTCTGGAATGGGTCGCTCTGCAGCCCTTAGATAGTTTTATGTGATAACATTTGGCTCCACAAGGGATGGCATGCTCCTTATGAGCTGCCAAGAATGCACAATGATAATGCCTTAGTTGTTGGGCTATGGAGTTTAGCTCAAAAATTTCGCCGAAGAAAACAGGGAAATATGTACACTTCTCTACTTACAAAAAGAAAGAAAACACACATGCTCCGAAAGGATCTTATTTATGTACAAACATAAGCTAACCGATTTTTACAAAGTGCTAGGTGAAAGAAAACTTCCACCGTAGCCACCCAAACTGCCTGTTGATATAATTATTTTATTCACTGCAGATGATCCACAAAAGGTTAGGGAAGTATGACAACAGAATGAAAACATGGTTCGGAACACTAACTATACCCCCAAATGATGATAATATGAAAAATTTTGCAGGCTCCAATGCTTTGGGAAAACACATCTCCATATATAACCCCACAGGGTCACAAAATTCATAATCAGGAATGCTCAATTGGTCGGAAATTACCTCATTTATTTCATTATTTCTCACCTGTTCTTTGATGTTCTAAGAGTGTACAGGTGGGTGGAGGACTAGAAGTCACCTTCAGATTGCATTGAAGGTAAGCCCAATACCCATCAGTTTATATGTCACGGGTAATTGAGTTTTGAGTGGTCAAATGGAGAAAATTCAACAATAATAGTGTTCTAACTCAGAAATCTAGACCAACATGCATAAGCAATTAAGGTCTGGAATCAACTTCATTCAGTAAGTTTGAGTAAGGGTGAGTAGGATGAAGATTTAATGAGAAAGGTGTAGAGGTCCACTATGAACATCAGATTTTCAAGCAGCCTAAGGAGGAAAAACTTAAACACGAGGTCCTCTTGGATTCAAATTTCAAGGAAGCTAAAATACATCATAACAATAATATAATCAAACATTTATCATAATACAATTACAACAATCCATGTGAATCAATCAAACATGAACTCTCTCAGTATCAAAGGAAAATAATATGGAGTAAGAAAGTTGAATTAGATTAACCAATATGTCTCAAAAACAAATACATAACCAGAGAACTAGTTGCTCTCAATCAAAATATTACAATATCAAGGAGCCTAGCTCAACCATTCGACCATAACAAAATATCAAAATTGAGTATATATACTTAGAACTACTGCAACTACCAGGAGCATGATCAAGACCCTGCATTCAAAGCTTCCAGTCGGCGCCCACTCTGTCAGAATGTGCAACCCTTCTCATGTCAAATGCGAGATAGGCACAATTATGCGCTTTATAGGAAAATCCATCCATGAGGAAGCTTCGGGTGGATAGCCTGCCTTCATGGCTTCTCTCTCTAGTGATTTCCATTTATGGGGTGAGACGAGGTCTCAACTACCACCCCTATCTTCAATAACTTCCTTCATTGGGATCCATATGAGGCCTAACACCCATGAATGCTTCCAGGCGGTGCCCGCGACTTCTTCAAGTCAATCCTGACGCCTTGAGGCTCTGCAAATCTTCCCGTGTGACCAATACTGGTGCTGTAGGTGCTAAGCTCCTTATTCATCACCCCTTGATGCTTGTGACCTCATACTATGACCTGGCGCTTATCCCAAATGACGCTTTAGGATTTCTCCCTTTGGATATTTTCACAACACCAGACCACATAATTCTCAATGCTCACTTTGACGAAATATCTAAGCAATGGGCGCTAGTTTATTTTCCCAGGCACGCCCCCCATATGAGCTCAGGTTGTGAGCCGGGGCTCCACCTCTGAGCGCTTCGAAACTTTGGGATTCGACCACTTCGACACTTCGAACTTTACGCATCTCACATTTCAAATTTCCTGAAGTGACTTTCTCTGCAGCTCGGATCTGGCGCCATGTGTCCCTCTGGATTGGACGAATCCTTCTCACTTAGGGTTTCAGGACTTCGGACCTTTGATGAACAAATTTAACAATATTCTGAACTCCGGATTCCTGTGATACTTTTCCACCGTTGATCTCTTCCGATGATATATACGGTCTAGATTTAACCTTTGCTCGACCTTGGGACTTCAGACCTTTTTTTATGGCGCTATACTTCGCGCACTTTTGGATTCCGAACACCTGCGAACTGTTGATCTGAAATCCACATGGAATCCCATCCGTTGGAAGTTGAAATCGCCTATTTGCTTGATTCGAGTATGGAATGGGTCGCTATGTGACCCTTAGACAGGTTTTTGTGATAACATTTGGCTCCATAGGGAATGACATGCTCCCTCTGAGCTGCCAAGAACGCATAGTTCCAGTTCCTTAGCTATTAGGCTATGGAGTCTAGCTCAAAAATTTCACCGAAGAAAACAAGGAAATATGTACACTACTCTACTTACAAAAAGAATGAAAACAGACATGCTCTGGAAGGAGATTATTTATGTACAAACCTAAGCTAATTTATTTTTACAAAGTGCTAGGTGAAATAAAACTTCCACCATAGCCACTTAGAATGCTTGTTCATATAATTATTTTCTTCACTGCAGATGATCCACAAAAAGTTAGGGAAGTCTGACAGCAAAATGAAAACATGGTTTGGAACACTGACTATACCCCCAAATGATGATAATATGAAAAAATTTGCAGGCTTCAATGCTTTGGAAAAACACAGCTCCATATATAACCCCACAGGGTCACAAAATTCATAATCAAGCATGCTCAACCAGTCGGAAATTACCTCATTTCTTTCATTATTGCTCACCTTTCATTTGATGTTCTCAGAGTGTACAGGTGGGTGGAGAACTGATGAAGTTTGGCTAATCCTAGGTGATACCTGCTTGTTTATAGGTTCTGGACGGGAGATAAACTACCCATTTAACTCCTCCTTTTCTCCTCCATGGCTCTCCCAAGGATCCGATTCATAATCATCATAAGTGGGAACCATGGAAAAGATCTGATCTTCATCATCTTCACTGGGATATCCATCAATTTTTTTTTGTTCTTGGTCAATATCTGACATCACTTCTTCATCATAAGCAGGGCTGCCAAGAACATCTGCTTCAATGATCAGAATATCCTCTGCATTTTCTTTGTAAAAGCGGCAAGAAAAATCTGCCTCCAATTTCTCTATTCTTGCAGAAAGTGATTTTACTAAATTTATCAGCTCCTCCGAGGTATATCCCTCATCCTCATAGATTTCATAAGAATCAATTATATCTTGAACACAGTCTCTATGTTCCTCACAACAACTATGACACATTAACTCATAGGAATAAAACTTTTGACAATTCCTATTGAAAGCCGCATGAAACTGCTCCAGGGGGGAGATGCTAGCAGGGGGTAAGGAGTGGTACCATGTGTGAGCATCTCTTGCTAACGATATTATGAACATCTTTAATAATACATCCTCATGATGTATTTCCCATTGATGCATGAGTTTATGAAACTCAAGGAGATGATGAGCAAGGTTGTTCTCTTTACGCTCTCTAAATATGGGCAAATAATCACCCCATTCATTTGGAGTAGGAACAACATTAGGAAAACCAGGAACAAGAGAAATTAAAAGAAGCATACCTCCGAGCCAAGATTATTTCAATTTCAAACCAGTGGAGTCTCCAATAGATAATTTAATCATGGAGTCTCTAGGTGAATGATATGCAGTCTGAATGTGTCTGGTCTTTGTTCACCATCAAAGACCAAATCTGATCGTTGTCAATCTCCCAAGGAAATTTCAAGCTGAGAAAGCGACTGCTAAAAGCCTTCTCAAAAAAGTTCTCTGGGTCATATCGGGTGTGCTAGAGGAAACCACAACTGAAATAGTGGAGTCGACACAGTGGAGTCACCAAGTGCAAGTTTCAATCTTTGATGTACTGAGTTCTAATGCACCTTTAGAACCAATAAGTTTTTTCATTCTATCCCAGGGAAATGTCTTCAATTCGCTCCCCGAAAATGGCACCAGAAATGTTAGCACTAGAAGTCACCTTCAAATTGCATTGAAGGTAATCCTAGTACCCATTAGTTTATATGTCAGGGGTAATTGAGTTTTGAGTGGTCAAATGGAGAAAACTCAATAATAATAGCGTTCTAACTCAGAAATATGGACTAGCATGCATAAGCAATTGAGGTATGGAATCAACTTCAGTCAGTAAGTTGGAGTAAGGGTGAGTATGAGGAATATTTAGTGAGAAAGGTGTAGAGGTCCTCCATGAACATCGGATTTTTCAGCAGCCTAAGGAGGAAAAACTTAAACACAAGGTCATCTTGGATTCAAATTTCAAGGAAGCTAAAAGAAATCATAACAATACTATAATCAAACATTTATCATAATATAGTTACAACAATCCATGTGAATCAATCAAACATGAACTCTCTCAGTATCAGAGGAAAATAAGATGGAGTAAGAAAACTGACTTATATTAACCAAGATGTCTCAAAAACAAATACATAACCAGAGAACTAGTTGTTCTCAATCAAAATATTACAATATCAGGGAGCCTAGCTCAACCATTCGACCATAACAAAATATTGAAACTGAGTATATATACTCAAAACTGTTGCAACTACTGGGAGCGTGATCAGGCCCTTGCATTCAAAGCTTCCATTCGGCGCCCGCTCTATCAGAATCTGCAGGCCTTCTCATGTCAGATGCGAGACAAGCGCAGTTATGCATTTTACAGGAAAATCCATCCAGTTGGAAGCTTCGGGTGGACAGTTCGCCTTCATGGCTTCTCTCTACAACAATTTCCATTTATGGGGTGAGATGAGGTCTCAAATTCCACCCCTATATTCAATAACTTCCTTCATTGGGATCAGGATGAGGCCTGACACCCATGAATTCTTCCAGGTGGTGCCCATGACCTCTTCAAGTCAATCCTGACACCTCGAGGCTCTGAAAATATTCCCCTTTGACCAATACGGGCGTTGTATGTGCTAAGCTCCTTCTTCATCACCACTTCATGCTTGTGACCTCGGGTTGTGACCTAACTCTTAACCCATATGACGCTTCGGGATTTATCCCTTTGGATATTTTCACAACACTAGACCACATAATTCTCGATGCCCGCTTTGACGAAATCTCTAAGAAATGGGCACTAGTTTCTTTTCCCAGGCACGCCCCCCATATGACCTCAGGCTGTTACCCAAGGCTCCACCTTTGAGAGCTTCAGAACTTCAGGCTTCGGCCACTTCGGAACTTCAGGCTTTACGCATCTCTCATTTCAAATTTCCTGAATTGACTTTCTCTGCAACTCAGATCTGGCACCACACGTCCCTCTAGATTGGAAGGCTCCTACTCACTTCTGGTTTCGGGACTTCAGACCTTTAACGAACAACTTTAAAAATATTCCAAACTCCCAATTCCCACGATAATTTTCCACCGTCGATCTCTCCCGATGAGATCTACAGTCCAGATTTAACTTTTGCTCGACCTTGGGACTACAGAGCTTTTGCTATGATGCTATACTTCGCGCAATTTCTGATTCCGAACACCTGCAAACTGTCGATCTGAACTCCACATGGAATCCTAGCCGTTGGAAGTTGAACTTGCATTTTTTCTTGATTCGAGTCTGGAATGGGTCGCTCTGCAGCCCTTAGACAACTTTATGTGATAACATTATATATGTTAAATATATATTTATGTAAATAGAGAGAGTTATAAAGAAAGTAGTTTTTTCTATTAACATAATCTTTAAGTACGATTTTTTTTTCTTAACTTTCCTCTTCCTTGGAACTTGTGTGACTAACTAAGATATACTTATCTTGTAATTACTTAAAGTTCTTTTTCCACTATACAATCTTCAATTTCATTTCACCTACACTATTTATAAGTCATATTCCAAAAAACAAATGTTCGCAGCATGAAATCTATGTGGAAATGAATCTAAATGGTTTAAAGACTTTCTATGTTTGATGTGATTATGGCAAGTTATTCTTGTTATTCTAGTAAGTATTGTTTGAAAGAGGCTTCTCAAAAGTAAACAAGATTAAAAATGATACTTCTAAAAAGTAAACAAGATAAAAAATGATGATAGATCAAGACTTTCATTGGAGACATTGGATATGTTAATATGTCTCTCTCTTAGTGCACTTCATGCCCTAAATAAGATAGATTAGAATGTTATTTATCATGTATGATAAAAAATGAAAGCTAGAAAGTCTCTTCTAGTGGGCAATTAGATTCATGATTTTAATAATGATGTAAGCTCTAATACTTTTGAAGAATATCAAATGAAAGGAAGAGTAATGTACATGTTTACTTATTATTTTTTATTAACATGTGTTCATTTTGCAAAATAACAATAGTTTTGTGGATATTATGAATGCAAAAGGGAAGAAAAAAATTATGAAGTTTTATTGAAATTTTATAAAACCATTATTTATTTTTTTAAGATTGTAAAGATTTGGAATGCGAATATTTTATTTTTGCATTTCTTTTAATGAATGGTTTATTTAGTTTACACTTGTCAATTGAAATACAATTATTTTTATAACTTTTCATTATTGAAGGGTTAGATGATTATATTCCTTTCCAAGTAAAATTAAGACCAACCCCTCAGTTACTTGGGATATACAAAGAAGCGGGGTTTTTAAATAACACTTTATTTGTTACTTTGTTCATAACTTTAGCTTTAAATCTAGTTGATTGAAATTAATATGAAAATAAATGATGTGATATTAGTAAAAAAAAATATTCTTATTAATGATGATGAAAATGAAAATGGCTTTATCGTCATTTAGACTAACCTTGGTTGATCAAATATTAATAAAGAAATGTTAATTATTTTGTTTCATTATGTTACTCTTAACTTCAAATAACTTGCAAAATGGATGCAACATCTCCCAAAATCTCTCTATATAAGGATTATAGTGTTAGGATATTTAGCACTTAGGAGTTAGTTAAGATCTACTTGGTCTAATGTGTCATTAGGTAAAAGTGTGTTTCTTAGTGTGTTTCTTTAGTATGCATTAGTATGCATTTGTAGTTAGGAAATCTGATGGTCACGATATGTTCCCGACATAGAGTGATCTGACGGTTCATACTCTCCTCGATCTTAACGACCATTGATCTATGGCTTAACACCTGATTGGTCCATGATCTCTATTTAAAGAGCATGGAGGGTCATTTGTTGATGATCGATTGTGAGAAATCTCTTGTAAAATCTCTCTATAATCTTTTTCTTTGCATTAATACACTGCTCCAAGTGGTCGCGTTGGCTGGGGTCGTGGATGTTTCCCTGTAGGGGTTTTACCACGTGAAAACATTGGTGTGTTGATCTTTGATATGGTTATGTGAGTGGTTATTGAATGTGTTCGTCCTCTGTTGGAATACATGTGTTTTCGAACATGGTATCAGAGCCCGTTTGAAGACCCGCTCATGTTGTAGATCGATATCGTGAAGCCCAGTTGTCTCATCTCTATTTTCTATGATTTCTATACATTTTTGGGCTGAGAGGACTGTTCCATTGCGTCTGGAGCACTCAATTCAGTCACAAACACTTTTTTGTTTCACTCGAAAAGGTTTCCCTTTTCCCAAGATATGACCATTACAGTCAGATCCGGAGGTATAAAGCCTGAATACACATTTTTTAAATTTCTGCAAAGTTTTATTTTGGTTTTATTTCGGTTTGATATTATTTGTTTTCGGGTTGCCACTCTTTTAGATCTGTGTATGCTCTTTTCCCCACACCCTGTGCGATCTCAGAAAATCAGAAATAGATAGGAAAAGGTGAATCTTTCGGGTAAGCTAACCGAGATCTAACCCTTGTTGTCATCGAGAAGCAAAATTGTTTTTTTGTGTGAAAAGAGTTTTTTTTAGCACTCTCTCCAAGGTTGTCTTCAACAACAACAACAATAACAACAAAAACAACAACCCCAATCCTCCTTCTGAACATTACACTATGTTTTTCTATACCATTTGATTAAAAGTTGTCTTATTAAGTAAGAGGTCTTGAGTTCAAGTCTCTCTTTTGTTACATTTTTTGAAAAAGTCATGCTAAAATTGTAAAGTGCATTTCATTTCAAGTATAAAAGTGAATCACCATAAGTAGCTTTAATATTTTATTTTAGAGTTATTTATTTTGCATGCAACTTTTATGTTATAAGTAACTTCATTGTAAAAGTGATCCTCACTTCTCTTTATAAAAGTGGGTCACTTCATAAAGCAACTTACACTATCACGTGGTCATTTGGTTACCATTTATGCCTTTTTTTATATGGGCATAACTCTCACATCCAAAGTCTGTTTTCAGTGCCGTTTTTTTTAAAACTGCATAAATTTTCGAGCTCTTTCCATCCAAATCATCAGTTTTAGTTTTTAAATCCATATTATCTGCATATTTAATATGGCTTCTACAAGTAATGTTTTGTTTACCCGCACCAACTACTTCCAATGGAAATCTCATATGGAAGATTTATTAACAAGTAAAGGCTTGTACCAGATTACCTTGGGAAAGGAAAAAGAACCCACTGATAATGATAAGAAAGTCAAATGGGATAATAGGAGTGATGAAGCACGTGGACTAATCGGAATGTCCATCTCTCCTTATTTAAGATACCACCTCCAAGAAATTGATGACCCCGAAGAAGCTTGGGACAAGATTGAATCTGTGTTTGGTAAACTCATTATTGTTCGAGCACAACAGTTAGAAAATCAAGTACTGACCTTGAGTCCAAGTGATTTTTCTTGCCTTGGAGACTATCTATCTAGGTTTAAAACACTCGGAATTTTATGTCAAGAATGTAAGATAAAAATGGAGGAAGAGCGTTGCATATATCTTATTCTTTCTAAGATAGGTACTGCATATTTTGTGTTTGTATCTACCTTTTATGCCATGAGAGAGGATATAGGGAAAGATTATGAAAAACCCACTCTTGAGTCCTTTTGTGTTTCTTTGATTAGAGAGGAAGATAAGCTTGTACAACTTGGAGTGATCAACACTGCAGGTACCTCCAACAAAGCCTTAGTTGCCCAATAGAAAGATAAACCCAAGAAGAAACATTCTCGCCACAACAACAAGCAATATAAGGGTCCCAAACCCACTCAGACAACTTTTTCTCCGAATGGAGACAAAGGAGCAAAATATAAAAATAAGAAGACTGACAGACATTGCAACTTTTGTGATAAAGATGGTCATGATGAGTCCAAATGTTTCAAGAAGATGGCATCTTTAGAAGCAGTGATGAAGAAGCACAACATTAGTATTGATCATACTTATTCTTCTTCTTCTCATGGGCATGCACTTTCTGCTTTTGGTTTCTCCTTCAATACATATTCTACTTCTACTTCTGATAAGTGGCTTATTGATTCTAGAGCATCTTATCATATGGCTAAGGATAGAGACATATTTTCTACTCTAAATGAGTGTAACACCAAGAAAATATTTTTTGGTAATGATAGATATCTTAGTGTTGAAGGATATGGAATAGTACAAGTAGAAAATGGTCATTTCAATGATGTATTATGTGTTCCAAGTATTTCTTGTAACCTGCTATCAGTATATCAAATCACTCATTCAGGTGAAGGTAAAACTGTAGAGTTTTCACCTCACCAAGTTGTAATGAAGGATCTAAAAGATCCTAATCATGTTCTTGCAACTGGAATTGTTGATGATATTACCAAGTTGTACAAGTTTGACAAATTTGGGTCATCATCTTTTTCATCAGTTTTTGTTGCTCATAGCGATGACTTGAGAAAACTTTGGCATGAGCGGTTTGGTCATCTAAACTATCGCTCATTCTAGCAACTATGTAATCAATAGATGGTGACTGGTCTTCCTATTGTTTCATGCAGAGATGGTGTTTGTGTCGGTTGTGTTCTCAGCAAACATCATCAGGACAATTTTGAAAAATGTACCTCTTGGCACACCTCGGGTCCTTTGCATCTTGTTCACAGTGATTTGTGTGGTCCACTTTCTTCTCCTTCCTTTTCTAGGTGCAATTATTTCTTAACTTTCATTGATGACTTTTCCAGGCGTACTTGGATTTACTTCTTAAAACTTAAGAGAAAAGTTTTTGGCCTACAAGGCCCTTGTAGAAAAGCAATCTAGACATCAAATTCAAAGGTTAAGAACATATAATGGTGGTGAATATGTGAACAATAATTTTACAAATTACTGGAATACATAGGGAATCCAACTACAACACATTGTTCCATATACACCACAACAAAATGGTGTTGCTGAGAGAAAGAACCACACATTAAAAGAAATGGCTAGTTATATGATCCAATCTAAGGGATTAAGTCTGAAGTATTGGGCGGAAGCCATCAAGTGTGCAAATTACATAGTAAATCACACTCCCATGGAGGCTCTTAAAAATATAACACCATAAGAAGCTTGGATTAAAATTAAACCAGATGTAAGTCACTTCCATGTATTTGGCAGTATAGCATGGGTTCACATTCCTGATGAGAAAAGGAAAGCATTATAGCCTAAATGTGAGAAGTGTATATTTGGTGGTTATTCTTAAGATGTCAAAGGTTACAGACTTTTTCAATCACATTGTAATGAAATTATTATTAGAAGAGATGTTAAATTTGATGAAAATCTCTTGGCCTGCGAGCCTAATTCGGTGTTTGTGCCTTCTTTGGCATGCGAGCCTAATTCAGTGGTTGTGCCTTATTCGACCTACGAGCCATCTTCAACGTTTATGCCTTCTTCTGATCTGGTTTCTTCTTCAGCTGATAATAGTGAGGATGAAAATCCACCTCTGCCTGCTCACCCTCCTCCAGATGAGTCCTTTGAACCTGAACCAGCACCATCTCCATCGCGTCTTAGATGGGTCTGTTCAACATGAGAAGCAACTATTGATCTTGTTATTGATCCTTCAGATCAACATCAGACACATTCACAGTTCCAGCGAGCCTCTTTTCTTTTGGCTCAAGTTTCAAAAACTCATGATCCAGAGACATTTGCAGAAGCTTCAGGTCATCTAGATTGGGATACAACAATGAATGAAGAGTGTCGTTATTTAATGGAAAACGATACTTGGGATCTTGTACCGCTTCCAAAAGGAAGAAAACTTATCATATTTAAATGGGTCTACAGAACTAAGTATGCAACAGATGGAAGTGTTGAAAGAAACAAGGCTCATTTAGTTTCCAAAGGATTTTCCCAAGTTGAAGGAATTGACTATTATGAAACCTTTTCCCCTGTAGCCAAAATGAATTCCATCTGCCTTGTTCTTGCCCTTGTTGCCTCACATAAATGGGAGGTCCATCAAATGGATATTAAATCTGCCTTCTTGCATGAAGATTTGCAAGAAGAAATCTACATGGAACAACCTCCTGGCTATGTCCAGAATGACTCTATCCTTGTTTGTCACCTCAAGAAATCTCTTTATGGTCTCAAGCAAGCTCCCCGAGCTTGGTATGCCAAAATGGATAGATTTCTTATTGCCATTGGATTCTCTAGATGTCATTTTGATCCTAATGTCTATACCAAGAAAGTAGGAAACCATGTCATAATCCTTGTTTTTTATGTTGATGACCTTATCCTTATTGGTAGTGACTCAAAACTTTTAAACCATGTGAAAACCAACCTTAAGAAGAAATTTGAAATGACAGACTTATTCTTTTTGCACTACTTCCTTGGCATCCAAGTTTTTCAAACCAATGAAGGAATTTTTCTTTGCCAGTCTAAGTATGCTTGTGACCTTCTTCGTCTCTTTCACATGGACGATTGTAAACCAACCCCTTCTCCCTTCCAGTCTGGAGTCAAGATTACCACCACCTGTACTTCTCCTGAAGTTGATGCCACCCTGTACTATCAGTTAGTTGGTAACCTCTTATAGTTAACCCATAACCGTCCTAATCTTTCCTTTGTTGTTGGTCTTATTTCCCGGTATATGTAAACACCCCATGAAATCCATTGGAAAGAAGCTAAAAGGATAATTCTCTATGTTCGTGGTACAGTTCAGTTCAGGATACATTACCATTCAGGAGGGACTCCTTTATTGGTTGGTTTCACTGATTCAGATTGGGCTGGCGACCTTGATGATCAGAAGTCTACTGCAGGTTAGGTTTTCAGCCTTGGTTCATGACCTGTCACTTGGGCCTGTAAGAAACAATAGGCTATTTCACTTTCTTCGGCAGAAGTAGAGTACTAAGCAACAATAAATGCAAGTCAGGAAGCCCTGTGGCTTCAACAGATCCTTTTAGAGTTTGGATTCTAGCACCAGCATCTGACCAGCCTTTGGTGTGACAATCAAAGTGCCATCAAGCTTGCCAAAGACCTAGTTCAACATCATCGTAGCAAACAAATCGAGCTACACATGCACTTCATCAGAAAGCTCATTCATGATCAAGTTATTGAAGTCCTCTTTTTCCCTACAGAAGATCAAGTTGCAAACATTTTCACAAAGTCTCTTAAAGAAGAGAACTTTTCCAAACTTCTGTCTATGTTAGGAGTTCAAGAAGTTGTCATTAAGGGGGGATAGGCTCTAATGCCTCCTTCCTTCTCCTATTGTGCCACTATTGTAAATCCTTCAATCCTATCCCAAGTTGTTCTTAAAGGGGGATGTTAGGATATTTAGAAACTTAGGAGTTAGTTAATATCTACTTGGTCTAATGTGTCGTTAGGTAAAAGTGTGTTTCTTAGTGTTTTTCTTTAGTATGCATTAGTATGCATTTGTAGTTAGGAAAGTTGACGATCATGATATGTTCCTGACATAGAGTGATTTGACGGTTCATACTCTCCTTGATATTAACGACCATTGATATGTGGCTTAACACCCGATTGGTCTATGATCTCTATTTAGAGAGCATAAAGGTTCATTTGTTGATGATCGATTGTGAGAAACTCTCTTGTAAAATATCTCTGTAATCTTTTTCTTTGCATTAATAAACTGCTCCAAGTGGTCGTGTTGGCTAGGGCCGTGGATGTTTCCCCATAGGGGTTTTACCACGTGAAAACATCAGTGTGTTGATCTTTGATCTGATTATGTGAGTGGTCACTTAAGGTGTTCATCCTCTGTTGGAATACCCGTGTTGTCGAACATATAGTGATCATTATATCAATCGTATTACAAATATTCTAAAAATTAGATCCATTCCATTAGATGTAGCTTTGGTATTTGGAAGGAATGATATTTATTTTCTTCTTAAAACTAGCAACATTAAAAAGGTAGTTTTTATCTTCTAACTTAGGGTTATTGACATATTTGTTGTAAATCATTTTTTTCCTATTATGAATCTAACTAGAGAACCATAGATTTTATTTAACATTAGTTGTGACAAAGGTGTTAATATTCTGAAAGACATTCTCTTCTATTAAACCTAATCCAAGAAGTAGCATATTTTGTGCACCCTCTCATTATATTTTAATTTGTGTAGTAAAAAAGTGGTCACTTGCGAAGATGAATGATGTGATATTATGATCCATTTCTTATCATGAAGTTTTGTTATCTTAAATATCTTACACAAAATATTCCAAGACATTGTTTTATGATCTTAAAGATCTTAATGATCTCTTTATTAGAAACCAAAATTTTGTTATTGTAGCCATAACTTTTCTCTAAAGTTAAATATTATTAATGGTATTGATATTCTTAAAGTTAAATTTAAAATCAAGACAAGAAGTAGCATCTTCAGTCAACCCTCTATTTATGTGAAGTAATTTTTATGATTGCATTCCTTGTATGTAGTAAAAAAATGCATATTTGTCAAGATAATGCCATAATGACATCACATATTTATTTCATTTAAATTGAAAATTGTTGAAATTCGAGCATGCAACCAGTTTATTAATGGATAGAGAAAATAACATTGCAACAAACAACAAATAGAAAACAACAAATGAATAAAACCAAGAATATTTATGGGAAACATAATAGTATTTAATTGTTCAATGTTAGAGATGCAAATAACCCATCAAACATAATTACAATATTCTATAGATGCCTCTATGTGATACACATATAAATATCACAATGTTTCATTGTTCGTGAATTGGTTGAACTCCCACATAGGTATTCAAACCGTTAGATTGGATGTGAATTGAATGAATTACCACATAGATATTTGAAATGCGATATGGTTGTCACCTATTAAACAATATCCACCTTGACATAAGTTTACTTGATACATTTCCCACGTTCATTTATCACTTTTTATGCAAGCCAAGAGAACCCTAACACCACCGCAACTTCTCTAGCAATACTAGTTGTGTGAACTTGTCTACACAGTTTGCTACAATATGGACCACTCCACCTCCTCTGAATCAACATAACCACATAATAAATCATTGCAACCCTTGTAGGTTATACTTGTAGCTATAATATACTGAAGCACCTATTTCCATGCTCTTTACCTAGTTTTTCCATGTGCATGTGAAATATTTGAACATTTTGTCACAAACATCAACCTTCCTATTATATTGGCATATGGTACATGATAAATATAATCCTTTCTTACTTACAATTAGGACATAAACTTGAAGAAATATTACAACGAAAATTTAAAGGAATATTTTTTGGTTTCACAATGTTCATATTGAACCTCATCGATATCTTCTCCGTAGAATTGTGACAACCACATATTGAAATTTTCCCATATATGTGTACTTCTATGACGAATATTTGTTTTGTTGGTCCTAGATCCTTCATCTGAAACATCCTCACCAACTAAGTTGTTAACCTACTAACTTCAACCATTCTTGGGCCTGTAACAAGCATATCAGCAACATATAACACCAAGATAATGAAGATGTCATTGAAACTTTTGAAGTAAACACAATGAACGTATTGAATTCTAGTAAAATTTTGGCTCACCATCAAGGAATCAAACATCTTGTACCATTTCCTAGGTACCTTGAGGCCATACAACAAATCCTGAAGTTTGCAAACAAATCTCCCTTTGTGTTCTTGAGCAATATATAATTGTTCCTTGTACATATCTTTGTTAGTGATGTTTTTTTGGGAAGTAGGATCCCATAATATATAGACCTTATCTCCATCACTATAACCAACAAAGATATTAAAATTGCAGAAATTCAAAGATTGTAATTTTAGAAATAGCTTATGGTTTACCAGTACCTACAACCCCATCCCTTTATTTCTCATATGGCCCAATCATTGATGCCATAAGCAAGTAGATTCCTTTTCTTTCTTAGATTCCAATGTTTCTTCAATTACTTGAGTGATTCTTTCTCGTTTGTAAAGGTTTCCAATCTTTGTATCCTTCATAACCACTAGGATTCCCTTGCACACTTTCAACACTCCACCTTGACCTATAAACCTATAAACTCCAAAATTTAAAACTCTCGAAGAAATTTAATTCTTTTTAAGGTATGGTATATTTCTAAAATCCATCAACATTCTTATAATACCATCGAACAATTTAATATTAATGCTCCCAATCCCAATAATTTTACAAGAAATATCATTTCCCATAAAAGCAACACTGACATCTATAGATTGGTAAGAAGAAAATCGATCTCTATGTGAATAGATGTGATGGGAAGCACCTGAATCTAGAAACAATTATTATTGATAGTGTGAGATACTACAAATGGATTAAACTTCATCAACCATACTTGAACTTGATTCAACTAGATTTGCTTCCTTGCCATAGTCTTCCTTGATTCTTTTCTCTTCCAACAATATTTCTTGAGATTCCTTGATTTACTGCAGTACCAAGATTTTATTTTTCCCTTTGACTTGGATCTAGAAGTACCTCCTGATTCCCCTCTTTCTTAAGATTGACCTCTAACCACCAATTTTTCTGGTGTGGAGGTTTCTATACTAGATTTCCTTACCTCCTCAGACAACAAAGCTCCCAAAACAGAGTCAAACTCAAGGGTGCATGTTAAGATAAAAATAATAGAAGTGACTAAATGATCCAAAGACTTAGGAAACAAACACAAAATTGTCACCACCTTATCTTCCTCATTTATTTTTACATCCCTACTAGTTAATTGAAATATCAAAGTATTAAATACATTTAAATGATCAACAATTTTGGTACCTTCTTTCATCCGTAGACTATACAATTGGATCTTTAAATAAATTTGGATCATCGAGGACTTTTTCATGTAAAGGATTTCCATTCTTATCCATAAGTCTATCTATATCTCCTCTCCAGTGATGTTAAACAAAACTTCATCTGCTAAACACAAACAGGTGGACTGGGAGCTCTCAAATCTATATCTTCCTAGTCCTTGTTTGTCATACCCATCGGTCTCCTTGTCTTTCCCATAAATTATTTGTGTAATCCTTGTTGTACCAACAAATATCGAATATTCAACTTCAACAACTCGAAGCTACTTTTTCCATTAATCTTCTCCACCTCGAGCTCAACACTCGAGACTTTCGTCATCCTACACACAATCTCCCTTAAAAAAATATATAAACACAAAAAATAGATTATACCTCCAAAGAATGCTTGGAAATTACTCAACCCACCTGCTCCCATGTAGATCCAACAAGACCTCCACATCCAGTTTTCTTCCTCCATAATCATTTTTGTTCTGGACCTAACCTCCCTAACCCCTCACGTAGGTAGAATAATATATTTCCATGTAATAAAGGACAATATTAACAAGGCCTAGCAATAAGGAAGAATAAGTCAAATGTAAGAAGACCTAATGCAATCTTCCCCTTCTAGAAGGATATTTGTCTAGATTGTTCTTTTGGATAGATAAATTTATTATAAATAGGAGTAGAGGGTGTGAGAAGTTTAGTCCTAAGAATTATTTTAATAGAGTGCTTCTCTATTAGAGGTTTCCCTCTCGAAGAGGCATGCGAACATTGTTTCCTATCAATAAAGGTATTATTTTGGTGTCCTGGTTTCATCTATTGTGTTGTTATGTTGTTATTATCTGCAATATTTATGTTTTTGGCTATTATAATAGATTTGGTACCTTACAAGTGGTATCAAAGAACTTTCCTTGGCAAAAAATTGTAGGTTAATTTTTTTTCAGGGTAGAGATGTATTCTTACGTCTTAAAGCTACAAAGATATGTCATTTAGCACATGAATCCACAATTGGGGAAGCATACATGTAATAAATACAAGTGCTACTGAAAGGAACATTCTTGGACACCGTTGTAACCCCTGATGGTACCCCTTTGAGTGGTAGTGCATCAGACAACACATGTATACAGATCGACCTAGATATCCTGAAGCCCTCCATATATAAACTAATCGGTCACATGAATTATATAGTGCTACTGAGAACAACAGTCAAGAAGATACTCTCTAGTACCTGGATAGTCGAGTAATATGGCTAAGGGCATGATCTAGTGTAACATCCCCAACCATCCACAGGCTAGGAAATGCCACTCCAAAACATTCTTTCATGCTCTGATACCAATTTGTAACATCCCCGACCACCAACAAGCTGGGGCATGCCACTACTCAGATGCTTTTATTAGCTTTGAAACCATTTTTGTAACGTTCCCAACCATCCATGTCGGGACACACTACGCCAGAGAACACATCCATTCTCTGTGTGAAACATACTGTCACATACGCATCATCGAAACTGAGCTATGCCACATACATATTTTGAATTGCATGCAATTAAAATATATACACATACAAAACTCTTGCAGAAGATTTATATATAAAGCGTGAACAGAAAAATATGTTATGTAAATGCATGTATTCACACTGAAATAGTCGTAAACAAATACATGCAGCATATACAGGCAATACTCATAAAAATAAACATAGTTATAATCGCACATATGATAACCCATAAAAATATGCACGTACATAATAATGCAACATGTAAATTTAACACACAATTGACTCTTATCTTTATAAGAGTATCACCAACAACACACAGATTGTCCACGAACCTCCCAGCCTTAGACCTTACTATTCATCACTCTCAACAGTGAGTCATCCCCAAGATGGGACTAAAATCCACCTGGGCAAAGGGATTCCTAACTAAGATAAAGGCTCATGGACAACAGGAAAGACTCTATCTCAAGTGCTCACTCAACTAACAGCCTACAGTCCCTCATTCCCCACATGCATGTCCCACCAAAGGGAGTGTGCCCCTTCTCTGCTCAACAGTCCCTCAGTTGCCCCACTTCCCTTTCAGGGCTTCAACAATAGGCCAGACAGGAAGTCTCAGAGCCTTGTAGTTGTAGTTTAGCACCTTCAAGCAATCAATTCCCAACAATTCTCTCACCCAAAGAGAAATTGCTCACGGGCCTGACAACCTTCCTCTTCAATATCCCACGAGCCTAACAACCTGCTTCTTCAGTCTAGCTTCCCCGCTAACGAGCCACACCAACCTTTGTGGCCATGGATACCAACTCAGTATAGTGACAAAAGTATGGAGGATAACTAACTGCATGAGTGAATATGGTCATGGCATCCTGGCTGAATGATCGAAGGAATCATAGAAAGATGATAGTAAGAATGATGGGGGGGGGGGTGCGAAAATGAGGTAAGTCCCAAAAATATGTATGCATGTTCCCAACTTGACACTTGTCATGCTGGGAGCTACTTTGGCCCACTTGTCTGCAACTTTGGAACTTAGGATAAAATAATTATCCATACTTTATGATTTAAGAAATATTAATGTAATATTCCTTTTTGGCTCAAGCTCCCTAGCTTAGCCCCTTTCCTTAACTTAGCCCCTCCCTTTCCCTAACTAGTGGATTTTAGTCCCCCATCTCTTTTATCGTGGTCGGTCTGTGTGCAATGATGTATTTTATATTAAATATGAGACATGTACAAAAACAGGCGCACTAGCCTTTAACATCTAGGCTCTTCGGCCTAATAAAAAAATAAGCATCCTAGATTATAATAACTGGCTCACCAGCCTATAAAACATATCATATATACAAAGAATCCTTGACCTCAACATTGTGCGCACTTAAGATGATGCGTGCGGTATCCTAGAATGTGCACACTTCCTCATTTTTCTGTGCAGTACATGCGTGCACTATGCCATGAAATGTGCATACAAAAATGATATCAAAATAGCTCACCAACTTAAGTACATTTGTATTTATACTTACAATTGGGTTTGGCCTTAGGGATATTACAATCCTATCCCCTTATTTATGCACTGTCCTCAGTGCATCATGTACCCATGTACAACTAAATTTCAAAAATCCTCAAAAAGATGTGGGTATTCTGCCTGCATTGCATCCTCATGCTCCCAAGTAGTGTCCTCAGGACCGTACCAGGTCCATTGGACCTTTACAAACCCTATGGTTCGATTTCGGAGATGTTTTATTTTCCGGTCCAGAATGCGCACTGGATGCACTTGAAAAGCACCTTCTTGCTCCACCTGAATCACATTCCAATCAATAACATGATTAGTATCAGGTATATATTTCTTTAGAAATGATACATGGAATACATTATGAACAGACATAGATGCAGGCAATGTAATCATATAAGTTACTGGACCAATCCTCTCTAGGATTTCAAATGGCCCACAATAGTGAGCTGCCAACTTTGAACAATTTCCCAACTTTAGAGAACTTCTGTTGGCTTTCACTTTCAAGAATACATGGTCACCCACTTTAAATTCCCTGTGAGTTCTGCCCTTATCCGCATAGTTTTTCTGCCTGTCCTGGGCAGCCTTTAAATTTTGTTTTATTTTCAACATTTTCTCTTCCATTTCCCTGAGCAAATCTGGCCCAACCACTGCTCTATTTGTTGGGTTATCCGAGCTTACTCGTGTGTTGCACTTTCTTCCATAAAGTGCCTCAAATGGGCTCATCTTTAGGGATGCTTGGTACCCATTGTTATAAGAAAACTCTACCAAGTGTAGGTAGTCTTTCCATTTTGATGGTTTATCCATCACATACATCCTCAACATATCCTCAATCACCTGATTCACCCTCTCTGTTTGTCCATCTATTTCTAGATGATAAGTTGTACTAAAATTCAAATTTGTTCCAAATCCAATAAATAATCCCTTCCAAAATTTTGAGGTATATTTTGGATCTCTGACAGACACAATTGTCTTGGGTATGCCATGTAATCTAGAAATTTCCCTCATATAAACATCAACAATGTTCACTGCCTTGTGAGTGAGCTTAACTGGAATAAATTGTGCAGCTTTAGTAAGCTTATCCACCACTACCATGATAGAATCATGTTGCTTGTTTGTTCTGGGAAGTTTGGTAATGAAATCCATGGTTACCACTTCCCATTTCCACTCAGGAATGGGTAATGGTTGTAGCAAACCAGCTGGGTGTCTATGCTCAAACTTTACCTTTTGACATTCCAAACATATGGCAATAAAATCAACAACCTCTTTCGTCATGCCTGGCCAATAATATTGGCTCTTGACAACTGCAATAGTTTTCTGATATCATGGGTGCCCAACATAAGGCACATTATGAATTTCTCTCAATATCAGATTTTTCAACTCCTGGGAATTTGGTACATAAATTATGCCCCTGTACATGAGAATTTCATCCTTATCTAGCTTGTATTCTTCAATTTTCTGCTGCAAGTTACTTTGTTGTAGTTTTGCCACTAAATCCATGTATTGTAAATCTGATTTGGCAGTCTCTATAATTCTGTGTTTCAAATATGATTGATACATGCTAATGGATGTGGAATTCATTTCATGCACTCTTCTGCTGAGTGCATCATCCACTTTGTTCTCTTTCCCCTTGATATGCTTTATATCAAATTCATATTCGCTTAGAAATTCTAATCATCTTCTTTTCCTAGCATTTAAAGTTGGTTGATCAAACAAATATTTCAGACCATTGTGATCTGTCCTCATCTCAAACCTTTTCCCCATGAGGTAGTGTCTCCATTTCCTCAAGGCATGTACTATGTCTGCCAACTCCAAATCATGAGTGGCATAGTTTATTTCATTTTGGTCTGCTATCCTAAGTATTGGAGCACTTGTTAATAACTTTTTTAAGTGTTGGAAACTCTTCTCACAATCCAATGTCCACTGAAACTTCACACCCTTTCTTTGCAAGGAAGTGATTGGGTGTGCAATCTTTGAAAATCCTTCGATAAATATTCTATAGTATCCTGCAAGGCCCATGAATGATCTCACCTCTGTCACATTCTTTGGCACTGCCCATTCTCTAATGGATTCTATATTCTCAGGATCCACTGCTATCCCATCCTTTGAAATGATATGACCCAAATAGTGAATTTGCTTCTGATAAATGAGCACTTTCTCAATTTGGAATACAATTTATGTTCCCTTAATAATTGAAAAACCATCCTCAAATGATGTTCATGCTCTTCCTTTGACTTGGAATATGTGATAATGTCATCTAGAAAGACAATGATAAACTTGTCTAAATATTCTCGAAAAACATCATTCATTAAGCACATGAAAACATCTGGTGCATTTGACAACCCAAATGGCACCACTGTGAACTCATAATGACCATACCTTGTCCTGAAGGCGGTCTTGTTGATATCTTATTCTTTAATCCTTACCTGATGGTATCTTGACCTGAGATCTATCTTTGAAAAAATCTTTTCATCCTTCAATTGATCAAAGATATCATCAATCCTTGGCAGATGATACTTGTTCTTCACAGTCACTTTATTCAACTGTCTGAAATCAATGCACAATCTTAATGTTCCATCTTTCTTCTTCACAAACAAGACCGGGGCACCCCAAGGTGACACACTTGGGTGTATATACCCCTTCTTCATAAGCTCTTCAAGTTTCATTTGCAACTCCTTCATCTCTGGTGTACTCATTCTGTAAGGAGTCTTTCACACTAGAGCTACTCCAGGCATTAGATTTATAGAGAAATCAATGTCCCTCCTTGGGGGTAGTCCTGGTATCTCATTGAAAACATCTTCAAAATCATCTGGGACTGCTTAATCTTCCAAAGTTGGCACCTTATCTCTAGGTGTCTCTTCCATATGAGCTGCAAATATTTGACACCCTTTTCTGTAACATCTCTTCAACTGCAATGTTGAAATCTCTCTAATGGTTACTGCCCTGGGAATTCCCTGCACTTTCCTTAGTTTCCCTTCCTCATCAAAGCAAGTAAATTATTTGTTGTGACAGTCTAGGAGAGCATGATGTTGGTCCAACCAATCCATCCTAATTAGACAGTCATAGGAACCTAAAGGCAAGATGTTCAAATCTGCCTTGGTGTTCAGTCCATTCATGTCCATAAGACATGACTTAACCATCTCATTAACTTTTCTTTTGGTTCCTTAGCTAGTTGCACCAACCAAGATTTTCCATGCTTGCTTCTTGGCAAATGCAAACTTTCCACCATCTTAGGATCTATATAACTATGACTAGCTCCTGAATCAATTAAAATAGCAATGGTTTGGTTGTTGATCATACCTTCCACTTCAATCATACGTGACTGATACTCTTCTTGCTTGTTGTCCAAGGCTACATAGATCCTGGGTACCTTTATGTCCATGTCCTCCACTGTTTCAACTTGTTGTGCATTGTGAACAATCCTCCCTTTTTCACTTCTGTGAGTACAATCTCTGAACATGTGATCCCCTTTACAACCCCAACATTGAATAGGTGGTTTCTTTGGCCTTTGACTCCCCGTGTCAATCGTTCTGGATTCTTTAGGAGTTTGTTATCCCTGAGGATTGTTTCTGAATAATGGTGGATTATATCCCTTCTTCCTCTGATCCACATTGAATTTCGTTTTGTCTTCCCAAGATTTTTGGAATGTTGGCCTTCATTTTTGTTAATCATATAGGCATTTATCTCGCCTTATGTTCTCCTCCAATGTCTTTGGATCATCATACTGTAGTTTTTCACTGATGAATGATGGAAATCAAATACCTTTGAATCTTCACTGTCTCATCCTTGATGAAAGAGACATACTTCAACATTTCTAAAAACCTTCTCTCATATTCATCAATGGTCATACTCCCAAGCTTGAGTTCAAAGAACTCTTTCATTTTCTTGTCATAGTATCTCTTAGTCAAGTATTTCTTCTCGAAATACCTCTTGAATTCCCTCCAAGTAACACTTTTCTCTTTGATGTGTTGCACCTGCACAAGCTGATCCCACCACATGGATGATTTTCCTTTGAGTTGATAGATGGAAATTCTACCTTCTTCATGAGAAGAATAATTATGCAATTGGAAATACTTTCTGATGCCCAACAACCATGTTTCTGCATCTTCATTCTTCTTGTGCTCATCATCAAATGTAGGAGGTTTGATTTTGTTCATTTCTCCTCGTAGTTTATCCACCCCAGACCTTCTGTGCTTTCTGATAGGGGATGGACTTGAGTTGTTGTGTGATCTCTTATTGCAATGTCTTGGGGAGTGATGGTGATGTCTTCTAACACTTCTTGATTTTATTTTCTCATCATGAGACTTGTGACTTCCCGATTTGCTCGAGCCACTCTCCTTATCCAATTTCCTTTCTATCATGTTCAAGCTTTGTAATAAATTCATGTTGAAGTCATCCTATTGCTCCTTATCTCTCATAAGTCTTTCATTATCATCCTTATGGCTTTGGACATCCTTTTGCAAATTTTTAATGGTCTCTGACATATTCATGTTTTCATTCCTTTCTTCTCCATGTACATTGGAGTTTGTTCCTTCAATGCTCAAATGGACATCCACCCCTATGAGTTCATCTTCCTGGCTGAAATTCCCTTGTGCCTCTTCCATTACTATGGACTCTAAACTAATCTTGATCTAGTTTTTTTTAACTCTGCAAAATGTGCAGCCAACAAAACTTGTCAGGCTAATTGTTTCAACAATTTCATGAGAATATGAACCATTCTGGTTCAATAATAGATATCATAATTCTTTCTTCTGATTTCCTGGAAATTTGAATGCCTTAATCAATTGTCTAGGTGGAAAATTATATTCCACTATCTAAGACCTTTCCAACACCTGCTCACATGCTCAATTCTGAGTCTTGAGCAGAAGTTATGGCTCCATGGAGCTAGTTGGGTCTTATAATTTACCCTTCACTGTTTCTGCTGTATCTTTCTCATAAAAGCTCTATTTGACGAACAGTTTACACCATTAGAAAGATCTATCTGAGCTCTTTTATTTTATCTATAGAGACAAGGAAAATCCTATTCTCATGGTTTTTGAGTTGCTAAAAATGCTCTTAAGGCCCTAAAAAATGCAATGCAAAAAGATGACGTTCAAATGATATAAAACGTCGCAGAAATTCACTGGTTTTCTACTATTGTTCACCCTTTAAGCAACTTCGTGCACACAAAATTTCTACCTGTAACTCGTATTTACCATGCGCAACAACCACACAAGGTAAATCATGATTTGCGCACTTAAAAACACTATGTATCACTTCTCTGTCGCGCCAATAACTGCGCACTACCTTTGTGTTGCGCGCCAATATTTTGCGCGCACTACTTTTATGTCACACGCCAATATCCACTACGTGCAATTTTGGTTCATGTACTGACACCTGCTGCACATAGTTTTTGTATCACGTATTGATATTCCACATGCATTTCGCTCTACGCATTGCACCATGCCAAAGTTTAGTACGTCTTCTCTGTGCATTAAAACTCTGTGCACACCACTAAGTTTTTGTGTGTCAACATTTACCCACATTGTGTGCACAGCTACCAAACTCCACTGCATTGTGCCAATACTTTGCACAGCACATGTGCCATTATTGTGTTTGCACACTGTGCAATGCTAAATTTAGTGCGTGCATCTGCACACAATATTCTTCCGCGCGGCGCCACAATTTACCGTGTGCACCTGCATGCTAACATTTTCTGCACGGTGCCAAAATTTACCATGGACACTCTGTGACTTAAAATTTGTCTACTTCGAAATTTATCTTCTATCAATATTCACTTCAACTGAACCTTTCCAGCCCAACTAGGCTTAGTGTTGGAACTGAGGCTCTGATACCAATTTGTAACATCCCCAGCCACCCACAAGTCAGGAAATGCCACTCCAGAACATTCTTTCATGCTCTGATACAAATTTGTAACATCCCCGACCACCAATAGGCCGGGGCATGCCACTACTTAGACACTTTTCTAGGCTCTGAAACCATTTTTGTAATGTTCCCATTCATCCATGTCGAGCCACGCTACGCCAGAGAACACATTCGTTCTCTGTGCGGAACATACTGTCACATACTCAACATCCAAACTGAGCTATGCCACATACATATTTTGAACTGCATGCAATTAAAATGTATACACATACAAAACTCTTGCGGGAGATTTATATATAAAGCGTGAATAGAAAAATACATTATGTAAATGCACAGATTCACACTGAAATAGCCGTAAACATATACATTCAGCATATACAGGAAATACTCATAAAAATAAACACAGTTATAATCACACATATGATAACCCATAAAAATATGCACATACATAACAATGCAACATGTAAATTTAACACACAATTGACACTTATCTTTATAAGAATATCACCAACTGCGTGCAAACCGTCCACAAACCTCCTAGCCTTAGACCACACTATTCATCACTCTCAACAGTGAGTCACCCTCGAGCTGGGACTAAACTCCACTTAGGTAAAGGGATTCCTAACCAGGCTAAAGGCTCATGGACAACAGAAAAGACGTTGTCTCAAGTGCTCACTCAACTAACAGCCTACAGTCCCTCGTTTCCCACATGTCTGTCCCACCCAAGGAAGTGTGCCCCTTCTCTTCTCAACAGTCCCTCGGTTGCCCCACTTCCCTTTCAGGGCTTCATCAACAGGCCAAACAGGAAGTCTTAGAGCCTTGTAGTTGTAGTTTATCACCTTCAGTAAATCAATTCCCAACAATTCTCTCACCCAAAGAGAAATTGCTCACGGCCCTGACAACCCTCCTCTTAAATATCCCACGGGCCTGACAACCCGCTTCTTCAGTCCAGCTTCCCCACTAACCAGCTACACCAAACTTTGTGGCCATGGATACCAACTCAGTATAGTGATAGAAGTATGGAGGATAACTAACTGCATGAGTGAATATGGTCATAGCATCTTGGCTAAATGATTGAAGGAATTGTTAGTCTCTAATTTTGTCTTGGTTTAGTGAGAAACCCTTATTCTAAACCCTTCTTACCTACACTTCAATTTTTGTTTCCAGTTGATTTCGATCTTTTTTTTTAGTGTCTTATGGTTTGCATTTCAGTTTTTGAATAGTTTATTCAAGTTTGAAATTGAAAGACATGGTTTTAAACGAGGTGTCACCTTATATGCCTATTTGAACTTCATAAATTTAAATTTTTCTAAGTCATTAATAGCGCTACGGGAATAAGTCTATTCCTGTAGCACCAAAATTATCATGCCTTGATATGCACCTGTCATCTAGATTTCGTTATGATGACATGAATCGTGGTCTGAGAGTTTGCGTGTGTCCACAATAGCTTGGAATCATTTACTGATTCAAACCATTTCATAATCCGATTGCTTTGTACCCACGAAGGTCTCATTTTAAAATCACCCAATTCTTAATGATCATTATATTATAATTGTCTGATTTTGTTGAATTTAGGCGCAGGTATTTGCTCAGAGGAATGTTATACACTAACAGATTGCAGGTGGAAAATTCGAAACCCGAGGGTGCTAGTTACAGAAGCCTTGGAGCTGGCTCATGCAATCTTCAAACCCTAACGCACAAGTCAAGCCAAAGACTAGCACCACACCGAGCCACAACAAGGAGGAGTTATCCTGGTTGAAGACAATTTGTCTAATCAACAGAGACCACTGCCATCTGTTCTCGAAGAATTAGTTTTTGCAAACATAAGTCATTGCCATCTGCTCCGATAATTGGCATTCATCATGAAGGTGAAATATTGCCTCTGGTTGAAACCTGTCCACAATACCATCAACAGCAGTGTGTAAGCCCAGTCGAGTCATCATGATATATCAAACACACAGAATGCCCAATTGAACGCCCAATTTCATGGAGAATACAGAGTGAACATTTGGGCATTGTGGTTATTGACAACATGGGAACACAATATAAAGGGTTTCCATCACCCAGTACTCAAGCTCAAAATCCAAATCATAGTCGGTTCCAGGTTCTGCGAATGTTTAAATGGGTCTGACATCATGGAAAACTCCCACGGTAATTCCCCACTGCATAGCACATTGTATGAGACGGCCAATAGTTGAACAAGCAAAATTGCCAAGCAGAATTGCGAGCAGACTTTTGCATCTCCTATATCATCTGCTCAACAATTGGAGTGCGAAGAAGCCTGTCATATGATTGTTTCATACTTGAAGCTACAACCTGCAAATCGTAAGAGGGGGAAAGAATCATGGTTTTTCATAAGGATTCGATGAAGCAAAGCATCCATAATCCACCAGCGATAGCATTTGTTGGGAAAATATGAAGTTTTCTTACCTGCCTCTAGATGATGCCATGATATCTTCATGTCAAGGGGTTGTCAGGGTTTTAGCAATTTTGAAAAAATGGAAACATGATGAGCAAACCCTCATGGAACAGAGATACTGCCCCCTGACATCATTATCTCAGGGATAGATTTGTATCTTTGCAAATTGTGGGGTTTTGTCTACCATGACTCCAGAAAGGTGCATCATGCATTATGATGGACCCAAATCATATTCATTTGGTCTATTGTTAGTTGCATAAGTAGACTGGAAATCAAAAGTGGTCATACAAGCAAACTTTGTTGAAATTATCAGTGAACGATTTGTGAGAAATGATGGGATAGCTTATGAAATGTTTTAGCTATCATGCAAGTTCATGAGTGGAAAGATTGGGAAAGAGAAAGAGGTGCATGTTCTTCAAGGAAGTATTGTAAGTAGGGAACGTGAAGAGATCCAAATTCTCACTGGTGAACACAAGGCTACACTTAAAGCATCCTACAACAACTCGGTTCAACATCTAGCCTATACTCTGTTTTCTTGCCTTGAAGATGAAGAACATGAACATCAAGACATGGGTAGCAGACCCTCATTACAAATCAGATGATGTTGAGTAGTGTCATAGTGATAGAAGACCATTCTGAATATGCAAAAGCAGATCTCAAATGAAATACAAGAATGTCCCCAGTACATAAAGAATCATTAAAAGAAGAACCAGAAAAGCTACAGGAAATTCTCTGTTATTTTTACCTGTTTTAGTCTTTTTCTTCAATAGGGGTTACAGAATAGCTGGAGATGAATTTGATGAAAAAAAAAGAGTTTTTTGTTGGGAAAATTCCCCTTCACAAAAACCTCTCTCAATTTTTAAACATCTATCACCATTTAAGATATTCAAATTGATCTTTGAGGGATAATTTTCTGATAAGCTACAGGAAATACTCTGTTATTTTTTCCTATTTTAGTCTTCTTCTTCAAGAGAGGTTGCAGAACAGATGGAGATGAATTTGATGAAACCAAAATATGTTTTTGTTGGGAACATGCCCCTTCACAAAAACCTCTCTCAATTTTTACACATCTATCATCATTTAAGAGTTTCGAATTGATTGTTGGACCCTATTTTTCAGGAATTTACCAGATTTGTTTTCCTGAAAAAATCTCATGGATAGCAATTGACAAGCCACCTCATCAATTTGAATTGGAGATCAGATTGGATATTCTCCTTGATTATTTGAAACAATAAACTAAACATAGATGAGGAGGTTTTCAGATCCATTTCTTTTGGATCTTGATTATTATCTATTGTTTCTATCTAAACTCTGTAGAATGAGAGGAGGAGGTCGAAAAATTGGAGACCCAAGGGACCTTTTTGGGAAGCACATTGTAAAGGCATTATGTTCAATTTGACACTTAATAGAAAAGGCATATGGATGGTTAGACCCTCTTTTTCTACTATGTTATTTCTTTATTCATGCTTGAATTAATATTCAGATTGCAATGCTTTTGATTCTTGACTGTTAATTTATACAGTGAAAATTTTACTGTAAAGATTATTTTTCAAGTTTGATATCAAGCTGAACATCCTGTTTCTTTATGATATTTTGAGGCAAGAATTCTGGTGAAGTTGACAAATTGAAGGATAAACCTTCCTTTTTCTTAATTGGTTTAATCCATCTTTGTGTTTACCTATTATTTAGTCAATGGGATATACTATGTTTTAATCTTGTTTTTCATATTGTGTTGTTACCTTGAAACCAATTTCAAACCACCTTACTCAAAAAACCCAATCATAAAACCCTCAAAATGCTTTTGCAATAAATCAATGATGCCCTAGCTTTCCCTTAGCAGTCGAGTGCAACTTTAGGGACTAATAGGAATCATAGAAAAGATGATGCTAAGAATGATGGGGGGGGTGTGAAAATGAGGGAAGTCCCAACAATATGTACGCATGTTCCCAACTTGACACTTGTCATATTGGGAGCTACTTTGGCCCACTTGTCCGAAACTTTGGAACTTAGGATAAACTAATTATCCATCCTTTATGATTTAAGAAATATTAATATAATATTCCTTTTTGGCTCAAGCTCCCTATCTTAGCCCCTCCCTTTCCCTAACTAGTGGAGTTTAGTCCCCCATCTCTTTTATCGTGGTCGGTCTACGCACAACGATGTATTTTATATTAAATATGAGACATGTACAAAAACAGACACACTAGCCTTTAACATATAGGCTCTCCGGCCAAATAAAAACATAAGCATCCTATCTTATAATAACTGACTCACCATCCTATAAAACATATCATATACACAAAGGTTCCCTAGCCTCAACATCATGCCCACTTAAGATGTTGCGCATGGTATCCTGGAATGTGCACACTTCCTCATTTTACTGCGCAGTACATGCACACACTATGCCATGAAATGTGCATACAAAAATGATATCAAAACATCTCACAAACTTAAGTACATTTGTATTTATACTTGCAATTGGGTTTGGCCTTAGGGATATTACATTTAGCTTCCTTAGTTGGTGCCCTGATATATTGGGTCAAGTACTATTGTTGGAACCCACGTGTATATCAGAGAGCTATAGCACATGGAAAATCCTTGTCTGTAGAAACCATGAATACCCTAGCCTTTGGGACGGAAAAAAATACAAAATAGACAATATCTATTGTCAAGCAATTGTACCTCCTGCATTTTGGTTACGAAATTCCTACACATTTTTTCTTGTTAAACATTTGGCCATTTCGTCACTACAATATTATTCAGATCATATTATAACTCCGCAGGAGTAATAAAAAAAAATATATATATGGATCCTGTCAGCACCATTATTTGAGACTTATCCCATTGGATTCCTCTCTTCACCCTGATCATATTCATACCTATCTTTTTTCAACAATTTTTTTTTCGTGGACCTAACCCTTTCCCAAAACCCCTATTGGGAATCTATCCCATTAGCTTCCTCTCTTTGCACTGATCGTAGTGGTACCAATCACCGATCAATCATTTATGCACAATCCCATTTTCCCCTTGTCCCATCCCCATGGCCCACGCTCACAACCAATATTGGGAACAACGTCTCGCCACCTTGGCCAAAGATCATGACCAAAACAGGAGTGATATATCTTCTATTATGTCCAGTATTGGTAACATCAACTCCCGACTTTCTCTGCTCGAATCAATTCCCACAACCATAACTCAATTGACTACCACCTCTCAACAATTCCAGGATGCAGTGCACACTTTTACCACCTTGTTTAAGCCCACCCCAGATCCTTTATCTTCTTCCACTACTTATAAACCTGATGGTCCTAAATCCTCCCAGTCCACCTCTTTTCCTCCCCACAACTTTCAGTGGGACCTACATCCCCCTCACATGGAGGTGAACAAATTTTATGGCTCAGATCCCACTGGTCGGGTCACTCAAATGGAACATTATTTCTCTTTGTATGACATTACTGATGAGCTGGAAAAACTAAGGTATGGTATTCTCCATCTAGATCCAAAACATTGACAATGGTGGCAATGGAGAAAAAATTTCCTCCAAGGGTATGTGGCTTGGACACAGTTTGTTGTGTAACTTTATGAATTCTTTGACATTGATACTCACCATTTAGGTTGTTTGACAAAGTTGAAACAATCTGGCACAATGGAAGACTTTATAACTATTTTTGACTGATTGCATTTTCGCACAGAGGGCATGTCTGATGTTTTTTTACGAGAATGTTTTATCAGTGGCCTGAAGGATGAGATCTGTGCCCATGTCCTCATGGCTTGGCCTCAGATTTGGATGGAAGCTACTAAAATATCTAAGGAAGAACAACATGTTGTTTAATCTCAAACCAAAAAACACTCCTTTATTCCTCTCCCTAAATCAGTCACTCCCACTCCTCCTTCCACTGCACTAAAGATCCAGAAATTGACCAGGGCACAAATGGTTGAACGCCAACTCAAGGGCCTTTGTTATAATTGTGATGAAAAATATTTTCCTAGGCACAATTGTATGTAACGAAAGATTTGTATGGCCATCTCTGAGGATGTTTCTGAAGACGATGTCGAGGCTCCCCCTGTGGCCGAGTCACTTGAACCCACTGACATGACTCCACCTTCTGACCCTCCCGACGTTGAATCGGTCATTTCCATGAATTCTCTTACTGGCTTCTCTGCTCCCCAAACCCTCAAGCTAATTGGTTACATTAAGCATCAAAAGGTCATCATCCTTGTTGAAAGTGGAAGCACCCACAATTTTATTCATCACCGCATTGCCCAAGAAGCTAATTGCTATATCCGTGTAGTCAATAATTTTCAAATCATGATTTCCAATGTTGGTTCCATGAAATGTGAGGGGCATTGTGAAAATGTGCATCTCCAAATTGGTCAGTACCACATGAAATATCATATGTTTACTATCGACATTGGTGGTTGTGAAACTGTGTTGGGTGTCAAATGGCTAAGACTCTGGGTCCCATTCTCATGGGTTTTAAGGAATTAACCATGCAATTCAACCAGGAGGGCCAACAATATAAGTTACAAGGAATCACAACAGGTTCTCCTGATATCATTAGTTCACATCGCATGGAAAATCTCCTAAAAAAGGGTCACTTCGGCATTATTTCACAACTTCGTTTCATTCACGCCATTGAGACACCCTCTTTGTCGTCGGACCTCCAATCCATCCTCTCCAAACATCAATTTTTTTTCCCACTCCCCAGGGACTTCCTCCTTCCCGTGGTGTTCATGACCATTCCATTCCCCTTCTCTCTAGAAACCTTCCCCCCAATGTTCATCCTTATAATAATCCCTTTTCCTAGAAAAATGAAATTGAGAAAATTGTTCAAGAATTGCTCATCGTAGGCGTTATCCATCCTAGTACGAGCCCCTATTATTCTCCTATGGTCATGGTACTTAAGAAATAAGGCTCTTGGCACATGTTTCCTAACTTTCACGCCCTCAAAAACCTCACCATCAAAGAAAAATTTCCCAACTCTTGCATGAATAAAGTGGTGCCAAGTTCTTTACTAAACGTGATCTTTGTTTTGGCTACCACCAGATACATATGAAAGAGGAAGACATTCCTAAGACTTCATTTCAAACTCATGAGGGCCACTATGAGTTTTTGGTCATGCCCGTTGGCTTGTGTAATGCTCCCTCCACTTTCCAAATCCTCATGAATGATGTCATTCGTCCTTTTCTCCATCATTTTTTCTTAGTTTTATTTGATAATATTCTCATCTATAGTAAAACCTGGACAACCCATCTTGCTCATGTGGATCAAGTTCTACATCTACTCTCTCAGCACCAACTTTTCCTCAAACAATTTAGATGTGATTTTGGAGCCTCAGAAGTCAAGTACTTGGGTCATATTGTTGGAAAGGAAGGTGTCAAGTGGATCCTGAGAAGATTGAAGCTATGCAGGATTGGCCTTGCCCCAAGACTCTCAAAATCTTGTGTGGTTTTCTGGGTTTTACAGGATATTATCACAAGTTTTTTAAGAATTATGTAAATATTGCAATGCCTCTCATTTCTCTCCTTAAAAAGAATTCTTTCACTTGGACTGTTGTAGCTGATTAGGCCTTTCAAGCCTTGAAGGCAGGTACGTGCATCACTTCGGTCCCGACCCTTCTTGATTTCACAAAGACCTTTTTCCTAGAATTTGATGCTTCCGGGTGAGCACTTAGAACAATCCTTATGCAAGATGGTCGACCTTTGGCCTTTACCAACAAATAAGTGTTAGAGAGACATTTGGGCCAATCAATCTATGAAAAGGAAATGTTGGTTATTCTGCATGCAATGGATCTTTGGAAACCTTATCTATTGGTGAAATGCTTCCAAATTAAGACAGATCATCAAAGCTTTAAGTATTTATGGAGCAACGACCTTCCTCCCCGGAGCAACAAAAATGGGTGACTAAGCTCTTTGGATATGATTATGACATCATTTACAAGAAAATAAAATGTGGTTTTTGACACTCTTTCAACAAAATATGAAGATGAAGGGTCCCTTTTTTCCCTCTCCTTCATTGTACCATATTGGCTCCAAGTTGTTCGCTAGCAATGGCTACAAGATTCCAAAATTCCACATATGATCCAACAATTGCAAGCCAATTCTCCAGTTTCTCCCGGGTACTCTTGGCACAATCATGAGCTTTGCTACAAAGGTCGTTTGTATTTAAGTAAATATTCACAACTTAAATCCACGTTACTTTCTGAGCTTCATGCTACACCCACATCTGGGTACTCAAGGTTTACCAAAACCTATGACTGGTTCAAACGTTCTTTTTTCTGGGATAGTATGAAACATGACATTCACACTTTTTTGGTAGAATGTGATGTTTGTCAATGCAACAAGGGAAAAAAATTTAAATCTCCTGCCACGCTAAAATCACTTTCGATTCCACCCGCTATTTGGAGGGACATCTCTATGGATTTTATTGTGGGCTTACCTAAATCAGGCGATAAGTCAGTCATTATGGTGGTCGTTGATATTCTTTCCAAGTATGCTCATTTATGTGCTCTTCAACACCCATTTACCGCCTCCATTGTGGTTGAACGTTTCATGGATCATCTCTTAAAGCTTCATGGCATGCCTTATTCTATTGTTTCTGATCAAGATCCCACTTTCACTTGTAATTTTTGGCAAGAACTATTTATTCTACAGGGCACCCAATTGCATCTCAGCAAAACCTATAAAACCTAGACTGATGGCCAAATTGAAGTTGTCAACAAGTGTTTGGAAACATATTTGAGGTGTTTTTCATTTGAAAGGAAAAATTAATGGGCTCAATGGTTACCACTAGTTGAATGGTGGTACAACACTTATTACCATACAACTACTCGCATGAATTATTTTGAAGAAATATATGGACAAAATCCACCTTGAGTTCTCTCATACATGTTAGGTGTCTCGAAGGTCCAGGAGGTTGACCAAACGCTTACAGTTCGAGAGGCTATTCTTCGTACCCTCAAAGAGAATTTGGTCATGGCTCAAAATCACATGAAGCAACAAGCAGATCAAGGTTGCTCTGAACTTCAATTTGCTGAAGGAGACTAGGTTTTTCTTCGAATGCAACCTTATAAGAAAAATTAACTCAAGGCCGACCATTGTCAGGAAATGGTGCCCAAATTTTATGGTCCTTATACAGTTCTCAACCGCGTGGGACAGGTGGACTATCAATTAGCTTTGAACATTCATTCAAAGCTCCATCCCATTTTTCATGTCTCCTTCTTAAAGAAGATGACTGGAACTAAGTGCCAAACTCAAACCAGCCTTCCCGAGTTGGATGAAGAAGGCTCCATTTGGTTGTAGCCACAAGCAGTTTTGGACCATCATGAGCATCATCTTCGTCAACATACCATCAAGGAAGTGTTAGTCCAGTGTAAAGATACAACTGCAATAGATACCACCTGGGAGCCAACTACCATTCTGCAACAATTTCCTCATCTCAAGCCTTGAGGACAAGGTTTTCTTTAAGAGGGAGGGCATGTTAGGGACCTAACCTCCCTAACCCCTCATGTAGGTAGAATAATATATTTCCATGTAATAAATGCCAATATTAATAAGGCCTAGCAATAAGGAATAGTAAATCAAATGTAAGAAGACCTAATAGAAGCTTCTGCTTCGAGAAGGATCTTCCTCTAGACTGTTCTTTCGGATAGATAGATTTAGTATAAATAGGAGTAGAGAGTATGAGAAGTTTAGTCTTGAGAATTATTGTAATAGAGTGCTACTCTGCTGGAGGTTTCCCCCTCGAAGAGGAAAGTGAACATTGCTTCCTATCAATAAAGGTATTATTTTGGTGTTGTGGTTTCATCTATTGTGTTGTTCCGTCGTTATTCTCTGCAATATTTCTGTTTTCGGCTATTATAATAGATCTAATACCTTACAGTTTGCGTCTCCATGAAATCTCTAGGATCTCCTCACTACTATTGGCTTACTTCTGCATTTTCCTCCTCGACTCTCTATACATAGGAACCCTTCGCCGATTCTTCTTCACCCCTTTACATGCGTTATCAACCCTCGGCTCTGATACCACTTGTTAAAATTCCAGCCTGTAGCCAATCTATTAATGGATATAGAAAAATAAAATCACAACAAACAAGGAATGGAAAACAACAAGTGACTACACTAGAATAGAACATTACATTTAGGGGCAACTAAATGGTATTTTATTACTCAATCTCATAGATGCAAATAACCCATCAAACAGGCTTACAATATACTATAAGTTTTTGCATGCTACACATATAAATATCACAATGTTTAGTTGCTCTGAACTCGTTGAACTCCCACACAAGTATTTGAACCATCAAATTAGATGTGAATCGATTGAACTCCTACACAAGTATTTAAAATATTCCATGGTTGTCACATGTTCAAGACAAATGACTTCTAACTTAGAATTAAAGACCTCTTTATTATAAACCAAATTTCCTTATCAAAATATTCCATGGTTGTCACATGTTCAAGACAAATGACTTCTAACTTAGAATTAAAGACCTCTTTATTATAAACCAAATTTCCATATTGTAACTGCATAGTTTTTCTTTAAAGTTAAACATTATTAATAATATTGATAAATATTATTAATGATATTGATATTATTAAAGTTAAAGATAAAATAAGACTTAAAAACACATAGCTTTTCTTTAAAGTTAAACATTATTAATGATATTGATATTATTAAAGTTAAAGTTAAAATCAGACTTAAAAAGTAGCATCTTAAATGTAGTAAAAAAATACATAACTGTGAAGATAAATGCCATGAAAATATCAAACATTTATTATCATAATTTTTAAGAAATTATATATAT
>ML796911.1:21842-43274 GCA_009831015.1 Picea engelmannii | reverse complement strand
TAAATTACAAATAAAATTGTGTAAACTATTTTCTTTTCATTCTCAATCCCATAATAATATCGTAACTTTTCTTTAAAATCAATTGGGACAATACTTTAATCATACTGATACTCTAAAAGATATTCCCTTTTACAGCTTAAAAATAAAATCCAAGTCACATGAATCCACCCTTTATTCAGTGTAGTGTACATCCACCCTATATTTAACGAAGATTTTTTTTAGCCAAAATAATGAAATTATAAATATAAAGATGAATGACTTAATCTTACAACAAACAAAGCCCAACTGTCGAACTTTTGTCGGTGGTTATGGAAACCTTTTCACATGACAACAATAAAGATGGAAAAACTCGGAAATTACAGAATTTTCTCTCCGAATGCCAGAAGCCTTTACATAATTTACTCTCGGAATCCTAGAAGCCTTAAGTCTGACCATGAATAGAGCTCCAAAAACCGGTAAAACTTTTACCGGACATTCAGGAAAGCTTATTCACAGGAAACATTCAGGAAAGTTTATTCACAGAAGCCATTCTCAACACATCTATAGAAAGATCGTCCGTCATGGAAAAGATATAAACTTTCAACTTGCAACTGCATATGGTAGAAAACAATAAAACGGTTTTTTATAAAGACAAAGAATATGAGCTTTCAGGATTGTGTGAAAGAACAATAAAAAGACACTTCTCACATTTTGCTTTGTATGTTTGCCACGAATTTCTAAGTACATAATCCTAACTAAAATGGACACGAGATATTCCCAGCCAATATGAAGATGAGGGAATTGTACCCTCATCTTCATATTGACTGAAAGTATTCTTTTGGAGGTTCAAAATCTTCCCAATGGGGAGGAGTGATGTATGGGATCAAAATATACTCAAAAATAAAAGTTTTCGGAATTGCTTGAAAATGGACTCATGCGTAGGCCTCGTCCTCACGATCCCAACGCAACTTCAATGGGCTCAAACAGACATCGTATGCGAGATTTAGAGCATTCTTTCCATTTCCTTAAACAAGCAAAAAAATGTCCACTGTATAGTTCGTACAATATGTATAGGCTGACTGTGCATGTCGTACTGACATGTGGCAGGGTGACATGGATTGTTGACTGAGCAGAGGTGTTGACGTGGCAAGGTGTGTTGGCTTGTATGTGGACCAACAGAGTACTTGGGAAATTTTGGGAAAGCCTGCTATGATTCCTTCATTGGAAAGAATAGGATTGTTTAAAGGAAAGATGATAACCCTATGTAGAAGACTTACTCATGTATCTATGTTTTCTCATGGAGCATCGACGATAAAATAATTCGAGGTCGTTAAGTTTGTTGAGAATATCACTCCTTTTGCACTTTTGTTAGGAAGGACCTGGATTGAGAAAGATCAAATCCGAAGGAAAGAAGAATAGGAAGCTATAAAATAGAAAAAGAAAGAATTAAGGGATTTCATGGCTAGGAGAATAGCATGTTTAATAGAAGAACAGGAGGACAAGTCAAAGAAACTAAGGGATAGAGAACTAGCTGTCGAGGTTGAAAAAACACAAGAAGGTTTAAAGAACCTATCCATGCACGAGAAAAGAGCACCTACCCTTGAAGTAATAAGAGAAGAGGTATTTCACTTAAACCCTTTAAAAGACCCTCAACAATGCGAAGTTACTATGCTAAGAGAAGATAAGAATAAAAATGGAGAGAGGGATCCAGCAACTCAGATCACAGAAAAGAAGGCTAGAAAGCTCACCAAAAAGAAAGCAAGTCTAGAAAAATTGCAAGAGGTTCTAGACAAGACTTCGTAGAAAGCAGGATCGCAGAACTTGAACCTCGCCAAAATAGCAGAACAATGCAGACTGGCACTCTTCCATGACGAAGCAATATGACCGTTGGAGGCATCCCAACCATTAGAATGACACTCTGGAACGACTAGGAATGTAGTTATTGCTGGAAAGATCGGCATTGGACCATTGGGACCGCGCCATAACAGATGGATTGAGGCATTCCTTCCCATTGGAGGAATCTGTTATGACTTTGTCTATTTAATCCATTGAATGCCTCACCGGGGACACTTTTGAAAATTGTCTTTATATGAGCCCACAGGGAAATGATTTCTATCGTGTTGTGCTTATGGAAACCTCACCACCTGTTTTCTTACCTTGAGCATCTATTCACCTACCCGATCATTTGACCACGAGTGTGTATGTTGGGAAAACGTAGCACAATAGAGAATTTCGTAGAAGAAATATTGATCGACCTTATGGCTAAGAAGGTCATGTCCATAGGAGTACAGGCCTCATCGACGAGAGGATTGTAAGAATCCCCCTCGACTGCATGACGATCCAGTCGATCTGGGCCATCCCAACCCACAATGAAGAAGATAAGCAAGCACGACGATGACCTTGTGAACGTGAAGCTCATCCCATCGGTCTTTCCCAACTACATCCCACCTCTGGATGGCACGGTTAGTCGTGACAGTGTTCCGAGAGTTTTTTAGTACACCCTCATCACTGTGTACCTCTAGAAGGGGATACACGCAGTGGGACCACAACTAGGACTGATCCCTGACCTTAAGATCAACAACTTTAGCATAATGCGCCTAGCTTGCCAATTGATCGCTGGTAAGTTCGTCAGGAAGAACATACCAATGCAAGTCATGGGGTTCATCGTCGACCTCACAGGAAAGTGCGTTGAAGGGATGCAGATGAACTGGGCGAGCTACCTCGTCAACCAGTTGGAGAAAGATTGTCGCGAAGCGCAGTACTAGGGATACGAGTTTCACTTTAGATGGTCAGTTGATTCTCATTGCCTTTGTCGCTTGGGAGATGCCAGAGGGAGCGACCTTCCCTAAAGTCGAGTCATCTGAACCACTGGTCACGAGGTTCACCACCTTGCGGTATTCAAGCGATATGGAAAAGCAGTGGCAGTTGAACACTGTCTTCCACACTTACTACTTACATATCATGTGAGCCATTGAGTCATTCCCCTGAATGACTCTAAATACCTTGCATACTTACAGGCAAATAGCAAAGTTCCACGCAGACAGGCACTTCATTTACATCACTGCGTGCAGAGATGAAAGCAAGGAGGAAAATGCATCTGATTCACCTAGAGGAGGAGGAAACGATGAAGTAAACTAGGAAGAGGAAGGGGAAGAAGACAAGCAGGAAAAGAGAGAAGTGACACCCCCTAAGGATCCCCTTATGGAGGCTGAGACATCAAATAAAAGAAATTTTTCTTCGAAGAAACCCTCAATGCGAAAGAAGTCACGAGCCAAAAAACTGCAGTCGTAGACTATACTCATAGTGGATGTTATTGACCTCATCATCGCAGGTGTAGTAGACACTTCAGAGGATATTTTGCAAAGAAAAGAAGCCAAGTAGGAGACAATATATGAAAGGATTGAGGAGGAGATGAAAGGGGTACATCAAGCCCTCTATTCGAGCTACGTAGTGTCCACTGCGCCATCATCATCAGAAGATATAGAAGTGGGATATGAGCCTGCCCAAATACATAGATGTGACAGAGGGTCGCCTTCGACGAGTATAGGAAGAAAAAGAGCAGGCCACAAAGGCCTTGAAGTAAGAAAATGAGGAATCCCTAGAGCAACGTCAGGTTGTGCAGCAAGTGAAAGATGACCTTCGAGCGAAGTTGGAAGAGGATAGAGAGAAGATCCAAAGAGAAAAAGACCAGTTGCTCGCGGAGCAGATTGGGGTGAGAAAAGTAGTAACTAGATAACTTCGCTCTGTGTCGGGCCTGGAACAGATGGAAGAATAGACAACTGAGAGCCAAGTGGGGAAGGTCGTTGAAGCCATTCAACAGCTTCAAGAAATAGTAGTAGAACTAGAACTGCAAGTAGTGATGAGCACTCCATAGGAAGTGCAAGATCAAAGGGAAGAAACTGTCAGAAGCGCATTCGAAAGAATCAAGGCATTGGATTTAGAATGCAAGCAACTAAGTAACCAAAGTGAGCAGACTTATGAGCGCGTTACAAAAGACCGAGGACTGAGGACATTGGAGTCACAGCTCCAGGAGGAGAAACAACAGGCATCAACAGTGCAAGAATAGTTGAAGTTTCTTTCAGTGGTAGAGAATATGAAAAGGTCACAGGAGGTGCGCGCAGTTCAGCAACAGGTCAATGCCATTCAAAGTAGAGTTATGGAAGTGATCCAGAGATTCCAGCCGATGTAGGATAAAGCCTGCACACGTTTTGAAGAGATCGAGGGACAAGGTGCACAACTGGAACAAGTGTTTACCACGGTGGAACAATGCTTGGAAGGGCCTTTCACCAAGAAATTCATTCAGGAGTTCGCCGAAGAGGAGGCTCTAGCGAAGAAGTAACTCGAGGAACCTCGAGCCAACCTCAAGGCCTTCGAAGCAGAATTGCCTAGATTAGAGTGACTCGGGACAAGTCACAGGTGAGTGTTGGGGGCCTGTTGGCCCTCGACCAAGTTTTGGAGAACCTTGGTTGTGTCTGACCATTTTTGGGACTTCGATAGGATGGTCGAAGATGGAGCACCCAGGCGAAGCAAAGATCACGGGATATCTCCCCTTTTTGCGGGATTTTTGGGTTTTAGGGTTTATGTAATGGGTATGGGATGTCGGCCGATGGGTTTACCCATGCTTAGGCCCCTTTTTGTAATGTATAAATAAGTAGCTAAGAAATGTAAGTAGTAGTGGTAAGTTACTAGTCATTGATCGGCTTAGTGCATGGCTAGTTGGCTTTGTGCACGAATGTGTTAAGGTTTGCAGAGCTAAGTGCAATTGTTTTGTAAGTGTTTTGTGTACAGACTATGTAGAGGCTCTATTCTTGGACCTAAATCAAGGAAGGAGGATCTGGCGAGGTGTGCGCAGATTTCCTTTCCTATGCGGAGTTGGCGTTGTGGCTTGGTGCATGTAAGAAGATTGGGAAACATGTCATGTATTTAGATGGTTTTTTCGGCACATGGTTTTTGCCGATGGTTTTCTATTTCCGGTTAAGGAATTAGGGTTTTGGACTAATCCAGGTCATTGGGTTAGGGTTTTGGATGCCACTGGCTCCTATATGTATATTGTATTGTAAACAATGTAACAAAATGAATGAATATAATATATGTTGGTTTTCCTGGTTTGGGTTTTCAGGGAAAAAATCTCTGTGTAATGTTTGTATTTTCCATTGTAACTTTTCTGTTCTTTTCTGAATATCTGTTTACAGTAGACATTGTACAAGGTTAGTATTTACAAGAGTGACCAGACATAATACTAGAATTAGTAGAGGAAGTTATGGATAAGGCATCGAGCTTTCTACCTTTAGGGGAGAGGGGAGGAAGTGAGATATTGTTTTGATTGTAGCATTCAATTGCCCAATTCCTTGGACTTCTACCAACAGAGGGTACTGGAATGCTCACAGGAGCACTTCTAGAATGTGCAAATGGGTCTGAAAGATTACCCTCTGGAAAATGTGTTGGTGGGAGGGCGAAAGAGATGGTGAAAATGGAGACAATAACCAATGTTCATAAAAAATAGCAGCTTTTTAGTGGCAATGAGATTGACATGAAGAAGTTTGGCTGTGTAAATGATCCATGGGAGAACCACTTGGTGATCGAGAGTGATCCACTTGCATGTATTGTTGAGGTCCATCAGGACAAGAAGCAGGTACGGTAGAAGGAGAACCATGACCATATGAGTAGGAAGGAGAAGGAGAAGGAGATATACTGGGGTGATGTGAAGGGGATAGGGGAGATTGTGGTGAAGTTAACACTTTGCGTAGACTGCCATTCCAACTCTGGCATCTTGCAAAAGATTTACAAGTAGGAGATCCTGGTGCTGACGAAGGGAGGGAATTTGTAGGAACTTCTTTCTTCCCTGGTGTGACAGTTGTATCACCAGGGAACCTCTTTGGAGGATCCGCAGAAGGGATTCTCACATAGTCTATGATAATCCATGGCAGTAAAGGAACATAAGCCTCGAGGGAAGCATCTGCTGCAATTGGGCGATATAACACTGACAAACAAAGTCTACCACAGGGAGTCTCTACTGGGGTAAAGTTGTAGGGAGGCATTTCATCCTCATCAATAGGTGATAGAGGGTTAGGTGAAAATGAAACCTTGTACGCAATAGTAAAGTTGCAATTGTGGCTAGAAGAATTATCATGTCAGAAAAGACGATAGGCTGGTAAAAATCGACAAGTGAAATAAAGGGAGCATAGCAATATAATTGTTCTCTTCTTTGTTTTCTTGTAAGCAACAGGCACTTCCAAAACATGAGAATAAATTTGGGTAGATCCCACTCTTGGTTCACTCTCTCCACTTCCTAGCACACCCCATCCTTTTCCAAGCCCAACATTGCTACCTGCCTTCTTGCCATCTTCCCGTCTTGATAATCCACTCCTAGGTGGAGCCTTATAGCATAGAAGCAGAGTATCAGATCACAAGAAGTGTTGGGCCTGTGGATGGTTGCAGGTCTTTGCAGGAGATAGATGAGGAGATAGATTTGATTGTGGGTCTTTGCAGGAGATAGATGTGATTGCGGGTATGACAATTATAAAGAAACAAATAAAATAAATTTACGCTGAGCCGGATTCAATGCATGTTATATTTCCAATGAAGGTCGCAGTCGCTGCCTGAGCAGGATTCAATGCATGTTATATTTCCAATGAAGGCCGTAGTTGATGAGCTACTGCCATTGCTGCAATAAGACTTCAAATCTCTCCACGAATAGGATGCCACAAAAATCAATTTCAATATTTCACAAAATTAGAGAATTTAAGCATAATTTATTTGTGTAATGGTTTACATTAGGAAATAGGTAGAAATTTATAGTCAAAGCTCAACTAATGCAAGGTCATTGACTAACTCATTGCTATAGTACCAAGCCTTCGAAGGGTACTAATAATTAATATTTGGAATTCCATATTAAAAAGGAAGTTTTGTATGGGACCCATAAGGGATTTTTAAATAGAATTTCATTTATTATTTTTCTTATAAATTGAACATTAAACCTAGTTGATTGAAATTATTTTGATTCATGGAAATAAAATGATGTGATATTAGTAAAATAAAAATGGTGCTTATTAATGATGATGAGAATGACTTTATCATTATTTAGAAGAATATTGTTTTGTCAAATATTAATAAATAAAAGTTAATTATTTGCTTGTATTCTCTTATTTTTAAATTCAAATAACTTGTAAAATGGATGTGGCATTTCCATAAATTTCTCTATACAATTATCAAGCTCATTATATCAATACTATTACAAATATTTTGAAAATAAGATCAAATATCAATGCATGTTATGAACTTTTATATGTAAATTTTTCTCCCATAAAAAATGTTTTTCTTTTTCTACTTGTTAGAATTGCAAACTTTGGAAGTTCTTTTTTTCCATGGTGTTTTAGATCATGCCCATGTCCTAATTTCTCTATGAAGCTTATGAATATTTGTTCTTACTTTTGAAATATTTATTATCTTTTTAGAACTAACAACATTAGAAAGGGAGTTTTGATCTTCTAATTTAAGATTAATGACATATTTGTAGGGCAATCTTTTTTTAATGCTAAATGTCATTGGAACACCATTAATTTATTTAAAATTATTTGTGACAACCTTTTAATGGTGCTGATATTTTAAAAGGAATTTTTTTTACTAACCCCAAAACAAAACAGGAACCCAAGAACTAACATATCCATTCCACCTTCTCTTTATATTTTAATTTTTAATTTTCATAGATAAAATAAAAAATATAAAAAAGCGGTCAACCGTGAAGATGAATAACATGCCATTACTATGCAATTCTTATTATGAAGCTTTATGAGCTTAAATATCTTACACAATCTTCAAGACAATTATCTATTAACTCTTTTCAAAACACTATTTCAAAATGACATCACATATTATTATGAAGCTTTATGAGCTTAAATATCTTACACACAATCTTCAAGACAATTATCTATTAACTCTTTTCAAAACACTATTTCAAAATGACATTACATATTTAATTTTTTAAAATTGCAAATGACTCCACATACATGTTTTCTTCAAACTTCTAATTTAGAGTTATTCATATCTTTATTCTAAAACAATATTTTTTATTATATTTTAATATTTTTTTAAGTTAATTTTTTTATTATATTTTAATATTTTTTAAATTAATATTATTAATGGTGTTAATATTCAAAAAGTCCTCTTCTACCGCCATTGTAACACCATTGTATTAAGTTAAATATTATTAATGATGTTATTATTGATGATGATCATTTTGAAATTATGTTTAAAGAATTATACAAATATGATTCATTAAAATTGATCATAATTATGATATGATTCATTTCTAATATAGAGCAAGGCATGCCTAAACTTACCTACATAATCCGCATAACTTAAATCTTACAGCAAACAAATCCCAATTGTCAAACTTTTTTCGGTAGTTATGAAAACCTTTTCACATACAAACACTAAAGATGAAAACACCTGGAAATTACAGATTTTGTTCTCGCAATGCCATAATCCTTTAGATAATTTACTGTCGGAATTCCAAAATCCTTTAAGTCTTACCACGAAGAACTCCAAAAACTGGTAATACTTTTACCAGACCTTCATGAAATCTTATTTGAAGGATGGAGGGGAGTGCTTCAGGAAACAAAAAACAATTACAACAAGACTTCCAACACTGTATAACAACACGACTAAGCTATAACCACTATTTCAACAACTATTTCAACAACACTAAGCTACAACCACTATTTCAACAACTTTAAGCTATAGCCATTGTTTCAGCGACTCTTTAAGCAAAGAATAAATAGCAAAGACATAAGTAAAACACCCCTATATCATAAACTAAAATTTAGACTATGTTCTACAACAATTGTTTCAACAACTATTTCAACATTTGTTTCAACAAAGAATAAAGAGCTATTACAGAAAACAAAGTTGCACAAGAACAAGGGAATTACAATAGAAAAACTAAAACTCATATTCAACAGTGAAATAGCTTCAGCACATCATTCCTAGTAAAAGTAAATCAACCCAACATAATAAATTAAATGAAGTTTTCAAACTGATACAGAAAGCAAGTATGCATGCTACATTAAAATAAACTACTCTGTAATAAATCTGAACATTAACATGAGTTTACAAACTCAAATTCAAACATGAACAGAGCATAAAATCCTCCGTTAACACTCTAAAAAATTCTTTGTCTCTCATCCAAAATCGGGATTATATATATATATATATATATATATATATATATATATATATATATATATATTCAATTAGTCACTTAACTTGCCCATTCACTATGCTTAAGTAGTATTTGTCTTTTTTGAACATTGATGGTTCATTTCCCCTTTGAAATTTGATTTGTCAAAATTGAAACGGTGTGGCAATGATAAATATTCGATCATTAAATCGATAAGGCGGTCAAGGAGGTGGAAACTCTTCAAAATTTTATTAGCGGATATAAGTCGTGTTTTGGGCGATGGAATGATTAATCTTCTGACATTCTCTTCCTTAATCATTTCACCAAAAAAACAAAAATCTACAATACTAGATTGTTGTCAAACCAAAAATATTATTACAATTCACAAACCCCAATGTTCTTTATGTGAATTTCAAACAATTCATTTTCTAAGGGATTTGTAAACATGTCTGCAAACTGATCTTTAGATCTGCAAAACTCTAAAGAAATTTCATTACTATTTATCAACTCTCGAATAAAATGATCCTTTGTATCAGTATGATTAGTCTTCTTATGGAAAACCTGATTACCTGACAGAGCAATAGTTGATTTATTATCATAGAAAATATGAGTTGGTTCTTGTTGTTCATGCAACAACTCTTTCATAATCCTTCTCATCCAAACAGTCTGACATGTAGTTGTTGTTGCTGCAACATATTATGCCTCAACAAATGATAAAGTCATAATAGGTTTCTTCTTTGATACCCATGTCATTGCTCCTTATCCAAAGTTGAATACATATCCTAATGTTCTCTTCTTTTCATATACACAACCTCCAAAATCACTATCAATATATACAGTCAAATTAAAATCTAAATATGATGTGTACATGGCACCATAATTTGTTGTTCTAGAAATATATCTTAGGATCCTCTTTCCTACTTGCCAATGAGTACTCGTCGGAGTCTCTATAAGTATGGAAATCAAACTTACAACAAACATTATATCAGGCCTTGTTTCTAACAAATACATAAGACTTCCAACGAGTATTTTATACATAGTCGTATCAACACATGACGCATCATCATTCTTACTACGTTTTGTGGCAGTTGCAATTGGTCTTATAGTCTGTTTACAGTTCACCATTCTAAACCTTTTCAAGATGTCCTTTGCATATCTAGTTTTACAAATAAAAATACCATCTTCAGATTGATTTACATTAATGCCTAGAAAATATTTCATCATTCCTAAATCGGTCATTTCAAACTTTGTTTTCATGGTTGTCTTAAACACATCTACTGAAATATTTCTAGTGAAAATAAAATCATCAACATACAAGCATACAATCAAGAGTTTACCTTCATGATTTACCTTTGTATACAGAGTTGGCTCACTCAAACTCATGTTGAATCCTTCACCATTCAAGTATTCATTAATTTTGATGTACCATACTATGGGTGCTTCTTTCAATCCATACAATGCTTTCTTTAACCTTTAGACCTTACCTTCTTGTCCATTAATATCGTATCCTTGAGTTTGTTTCACATAAACCTCTTCTTCCAAAAAACCATTTAAAAATGTAGACTTAACATCCATCTGGTACATACACCATTTATTATGAGGAAAAGTGGCTAACATCATTCTTACTGTATCAAGTCTGGCTACAGGTGAAAAAGTTTCATTATAATCAATACCATGTTGTTGACTGAGTCCATGAGCTACAAGCCTTGCCTTGTGCTTCTCAACTTCACCTTCAACATTTAACTTGGCCTTGTAAATCCATTTAACACCAAAACCATTTTTATCTTCAGGGAAATTTACAAGTTTCCCAGTTTTATTCCTTTCTGTGGCATCAATTTCTTCATTCATAGCTTCTACCCAAACTTATTTTTTAACAGCCTCAACAAAATTTACAGGATCATATGCAATCAATGAAAAATTTGAAAATTGATCTACTTCATCATTTTGATCATACAATTCTTTTAAACTTCTAGTCTTTTGACCTCTAATTTTGTTTCTTAATGAAACTAAAGTAAGATTTGATTAATCACTTACCTCAGATCTTGTTTATTGTCAACCATCACCTGATGGCTCACCATGCTCATATGTTCTTGGCGTTCTTAGTTGTGATGGGATGACTCCTAGTGATTTTCTTACAAGAGTTCTTGTTGAAGGTGTATGTGACTCTCGAATCAACTGTCCACCTACTCATCTCCATCATCATCTTCATGGGATACTTCAGCTCCCCCTCAAACAACTTTATCAATGTTACCATCCCAAGCCTCTTCTTCCTTGAAATCAACATCTCTATTGATAACATACTTCTTGGTGACAGGATTATAGAGTCTATATTCCTTAGACTCCTCATTGTATCCAATAAAGACACATTTCTCACTTATTTCATCCAACTTTCTCCTAATCTCTTCAAGTACATGTGCATAAGATATACACCCCAAAATCCTCAAATAGGATACGCTCCTATTCTTACCAGTCTAGGCTTCTTGCAGAACTTGGTTCTTCACACTCTTAGCTGCAATCATGTTCAGAATATATACTGAACAAATAAATACATATCCCCAATATTCATTTGAAATACGCTTCTCCTTCAACATACTTCAAGCCATATTCATAATGGTTTGATTCTTCCTTTCCGCTACTCCATTCTATTGTGGATTATAACGAGTAGTAAACTATCTCTTGATTCCTTGAGACTGGAAAAATTCCATGAAATTAGTTATCATATGCTCATCTCCTCTGTATGATCTCATGACTTTAATATATTTTCTACTCTCCTTTTAAACCATAACTTTAAACCTCTTAAATATATCAAAACCTTCAGACTTTTGTTTCAACAAATAAACCCAAGTTATTTGACTAAAATCATCAATAAAAGTCATAAAATAAACATTATGAGTGAGTGAAAATGATTGCATCAATCCACATAAATATCTGTGAACAAGTTCCAATGGAGCTTTATCCCTATACGAAACTCAGTGATGCTTTGCAAGTATGCAACTCTCAAACTAGCTTGTTGGTTGTTGAATATTGGGCAACCACTTCACCATTTTCTTATTCTACAACAAATCTAGACCTCCAAAATGTAAATGGTCATATCTCAAATGTCATAACCATGAATCATCTAAACCTTTATTTTTATAAGCATTCAAAGAGTCAGTCAGATCATTTCTCATAATAAGCGGAAGCATTCAATTCTTTGCCATCTCTACCCTGAAAATAAACTACTTACTTGGATACGTATCATAAATTGTACATACCCTATTCTTGAAGAACAATTTGTACTTTTTCTCTATCATCTATCCAACACTTATCGGATTTCATTTCATACCAAGTACGTAATAAGCATCATCTATTTTTCTTCTTTCATCATTCTTGGTATAAACAGAAATCACACCTTTACCATTAACTCTTCCCTTACTGTCATTACCCAACTTTAACTCAGACTGAATACTGGTATCCAAACTAGAAAACAAGTCTTTATTTCCAGCCATGTCATTGCTACATCTGCTCTCCAAAAACCAAACATCATTTGAACTTTCTTGAGTGACATTACAAGTCAGAAACATAGGTTTCTGGTCATCCTTTGACTCCTCTGTCATGTGTGCATACTTCTTTCCAACATCTTCTTGCTTCTCCCAACACTTGTTAGCATAATGTCCAAATATTTTACAATAATAACATTGTACCTTATATTTATCATACCTATTATTTCCTTGTTCTGAGAATCTGCTTCTACCCCCCCTTAAACTAGGAGGGTTTTGATGAGTGTTCTCCTCAGATTCTGAATCGTTTTTGCTATCCCTTTGACCAACAAATTGGCCTTCTCTTCCTCTACTATGATACCTTCCTTTGTCTCTGCCTCTAGTAACATGCAACTGGGATTTGAAGGAATTTTGTAATGGATTATCATATCTAGACATCCTGGATTAATAAGAAAACAAAGAACTAGTTAATTCATCAATATGCATTAGACTAATATCTTTAAATTATTCTATGGGTACAACAATGGATTCAAATTTATTTGGAAAAGATCTACTAACTTTCTCAATTTCTCTCTTGTCTAAGAGGTATTCACCATATTTCCTTAGTTGATTCACAACATTCATGACTCGAGTCATGAAACTATCAACTGACTCACAATCCTTCATCTTCATATTCTCAAAGTCCCTTCTCAAATTCTGAACATTGAGAGTCTTCACCTTGGATACACCTTGATAGCTAGTTTCAAGAGTGTCCCAAGCTTGCTTTGAAGACACTACACTTGACACCTTCAGAAATATGGTTTCAGTTAGGTCTTGCTGAATAAGACCGAGGGATTTGTTGTCTTTCTTTCTGTTTTCCTTCAACAAAGCTTGCTCAACATTTGTCAGATCCATTTCTATTGCTTGGTTAATAGGATCTAGATAACCAATAATAAAAAACTCCCAAAAATATTGAGAAAGCATAATTTTTCTCATTCTGATAAACCAAGAATCATAATTCCTTTCAGTTAAAAGATGAATCTATGGCTGATCCAAAATACTATTTGTAGCCATTTCAAATCAAATTTCAAACCATTGTATTTAGTTACAATGAAGAACAAGAAATATTACTTTCTCTGATACCACAATGAAAGATGAAGGGGAGTTCTTTAGGAAACAACAAACAGTTACAACAAGATTTTTAGCACTGTGTAACAACACCAGTAAGCTACAACCATTGTTTCAACAACACTAAGCTACAACCACTATTTCAACAACTATTTCAGCAATTGTAAGCTACAACCATTGTTTCAGCAACTGAGCAAAGGCTTAAGTAAACAACCCAACATCATAAACTAAAATTGATACTTTCTTCTACAACCATTGTTTCAACAACTGTTTCAGCCGTTTTTTCAACAAAGAATAAAGAGCTATTACAACAAACATAGTTACAACAGGACAAGGGAATTATAACAACAAACTAAAACTCATATTCAACAGTGAAATAGCTTCAACAAATCATTCCAAGCAATAGTAAAACAACCCAGTACTTATAGACTAAAACTCAATAGCACTACACCAAAACATTGCACATCATAAGAGTTTAAATGAAATTTTCAAACTAATACAAGAAAACATAATATACATCCTACAACAAAATAAATTACTCTGTAATAAATCTAAACATTAACATGGGTTTACAAACACAAATTCAAACATTAAATGGATAAGGTGGTAAAGACAGTGGAAACTCTTCAAAATTTGATTGGCTGAGATAAGCCATCTTTTGGGAAAACCGTCTTCTGGACAGTGAAATGATTAATTTTCCAAAATTATTCGAAACATTTAGGAAAGCTTATTCACAGGAAGCCAGTCTCAACACATCTATAGGAAGATTGTCCGTGATGTAAAAGATATAAATATTCAACATGGATTTGCATTTCGTAGAAGATAATAAAGACAAACATATCTCTTGTATGAGAGATATGAGTAGTGTGGAAGAACATAACGCCATGCTTTGTATGTTTGCCACGAATTTTTAGTTACAAAATCCCAATCTTGTTAAGGGACAGTATGGTAAAAGAAACACCTCCTCAACCATAAACTAAATTGGAGATGAGATAAACTTGCACCCAACCAAGAAAAGCTTTTGATGGCATTATGATGTGTAACAACCCTTTTGCAAATTGGGCAGCAGTTAGATCGCTTGAGCCATGGATCAATACACGAAGTATGATAATAATGCTTGCAAGAACCAAAAAGATGAACTTCATCTTCATCTTCTATCAACTCCCAATAAATACCACAGATATCAATTTCCTCTGCTTTTAAACTTCCATAATTTTCCTTTGGAATCCTTCCCAGTCGAGACTTGGACAAGCCTGATGCATGCTTACGCTTTAGCTTTAGATACAAATAAGCCAATATCTCGAAGGCCAGAACCGGATATTCCATCATGAGGCTGCCAAAACTGGGATAAAAAGAGATCCGAAGGAAAACATCAAGCGCGTATATAGTTGTGAGTATTATCTTCCCCGTGTTAGAATATGTAATTCATACTTGTTGTATTATTGGGTTAATGACCTGTTGAGGAGGTAGTTATAGTTAGATGACCTGAGAGAATAGGTCAAGGAGGTTGTTAGATAGTTGGTTGTGAGAAAGATTCTCTCCAACCAAGTCTCCTAGTTTAGTGTGTGGTTGAGATATTTGCTCAACCTTTATTGCTATTATTAAAATAAGTTAGATCTGATAAAGCTCTATATTATGAGCCAATGTATTGTATAATGTATTGAGTAATCTAATAGAGATATGAAATCATGTCTATATCTTTTGTTAATTTGGTATCAGAGCATGAGGGATGGGCGTGACTCCCTCACGGGAGTGCCCAGGCACATGAGGAGAGTAGAGGCGTGTGTTTGACTTATTGGAGCTTGCAACGCTGAAGTAAGGAGTATTCGTTCAAGCATCGATCACTGCAAGGATCGATGATCCAAGTTGTCTGTTGATTTTTTGAGATATGCATTCTGGAGTGACTACATGTTGTCGCTGCGCCATCCCTCAACCGTGCATTGTATAGCTGGTGTATTCGTTGGAGTTGTTTTCTCCACCTGCGGGCATATGATTTTGATTGGTCGAGTTGAGTGCTATCCACGCTACCCAGGAAATTTAATTTTTTATTTGCAGTCTAGTAGAGTGTTTGCGCTGATCTGGGGAGCGTAAAGGAGTTTCCAAAGGAGATCCCCTGCAGCCTGCCACCAAGCCAGCGTGAGATCCCACGTGAAGGCATTTCAAAGGATGTAACATTTTCTTTGCAATTCAATATGGGTGTGGGTTGTGGAGATTTTGTTGCCCCAATGACTGCAATTGGGTTTGAAGGATTTGAAAAGCGACTAGAGGTCGAGTTTTTTTTGCACCTTCAATCTTTAATGATTTAGAACGCAGGGGCTTGAGGGTGCTCACTCGAGCTGAGTTGGATGAAATTTTGGATGCGGCACAATGTACAATTGTGTCTGAGCTCTCTAATGAGCATCTTGATTCATATGTCCTGTCTGAATTGAGTCTATTTGTTTACCCGTACATGTTTGTTCTGAAGACTTGTGGCACTACAAATATGCTTCTTTCAATTCCTCTGGTTTTGAAAAATGAAAGCAAATTGTCTCTCTCTGTAAAAAATGTTAAATACACTCGAGGGACATTCATCTTCACTGGAGTCCAGCCATTTCCTCATCGCAACTTCGACGAGGAAGTATCTTATTTGGATAAATACTTTGGAAAGCTTGGTTCCGGAGGCAAGGCATATGTGATGGGAGATTCTGGGAAGGCGTATAATTGGCATGTCTACTCTACTAGTGTTGAGGATGCTTCATTTGAGGTAAATGTTTTCTTTGTTGTTTTGCAGAGATTGAGTCGTTTTGAAGAAGAGGAATCGTTCCCAAAACTATTGACGTGGAGAATCCATGTGATATGTTTCTATCTTTATCAGGGGAGCTTCCAAGTAGCTCAGAGGGGCCGCCATTTGAGAGATCTGTTAGAGGACCTGCTGCTTCTCATCAGGTCCTAAAATTTAGACAAAGATTGAAGGTTTCAGAGGTCTGCAATTCTAGTTCTTTTCATTTTGTTCCGCGTTCACTCATTGCTATTCTTTTGCTATGAAGAATTATTTTCTGCAATGATTCACAACACCTTTGGATATAGAAATAAGCCACCATCAGAACCATTGGCTACGAAATTATTCAGGTCTGGGCAACTTGCAAAGGGATCTGGGGAAAGAGATCTGTAGAACCACCAGTGTGATTTAGGCAATTTTGTTATTGGCATTTGTTGATGTGGAAAGAAATTTTCTTGTTGTGAAGGCATATCAGTACACATCAATTACTAGTGCAACATTGTTGGACTGTTGGACCATCCCATGGGTTATGATTCTCACTTGTTTCTTTATCAAGACAAATTATACCCCTTGGCAGTTTATTGGTGTAGTTATTTGTGTTGTTGGATTTGTTCTTGTTCTTTTCTCAGATGCAAGTACATATGATTCAGGTGGAAGCAAACTGATTCTGGGTGACACTCTTGATATTGCGAAGGACTCATTTTTTTTGAGTTTTGGAGAGGAGTTGCAATTGTTGAGTAAAGGAGTCGTAAAGAGAGAGGCTTCTAGTGTTGGAGTTTGTTGTTGTTCGCGCCATTACATGGAGGTGTTATAGCGAAATGAAGTGAGGTGTACGTGCTCATTTCGTCAGACTCACACATCCTCCAAATTAAGTCACAAAAGTGAGAAAGTGAGATTGAGTTGTACTTATATTTCTTATTTGAAGGTGTGATGATAGTTATTCAAGTTGTGTGAAGTGGTTGTGTGTCTTGGTCAAGAATAATGATGAGATGTAAATGGGCATATGTAATGGGCTTGTAATATTGGGCATATGATTGGTGAGAGTATTGTTGATATTTTATGTATCTGATTGAATTGTTGTAGGGGGTGCATGATCGGTTGTACCTGACACCCCAGGTTATGGTCCAAATTGTAATGCTTAGCCATCGACAAGCTGTTTTCCCCAGGTTTGTTGTAAGCCCTGTTAGTAAGGTGTAAACATGCATATGTGTTGTAGCGCAGAAGCGCGTGTGATCACAGGATGTGATACTCTCTCAAAGGCAGAGAGGTTGTTGTATCAAGTTGTGGATTTAACCACTGTGAGAGGTATGGGGGTGATAGGTGTACCCGTAGCCTAAACTTGATAATGAATTGAAGAAGCGACAGACTTCAATTCAAGGTGGGGATGTGAGATGGAAGAATCTCAAAGTGTGAGACCAAGTTGCAAGTCTCAGAGTACGAGGGACCAAGTTATGTTTAAGGGAGAGTTTAACATTGATGAACCATGTAGTTGAAAACAATTCCTAGAGAACTAGCGGTTACAACGACAGGTGACCCATGTATTCCGGTAGATGTATTTTGTTTTATATGGACATCAATAATTATATGCAGGTACAAGGTGCAAGAGGAAGCAAAGAAATTTCAAGGATGAAGCCCACAGTAAAGCAAGATCAAGTGAGCGTGTTTGAAGGATTAAAGCCCAATAATAAAGAATGGACTAGAGACAATACTTAGAAATCACTATGACCAAGCACAAGAAAAAATGACTCAATCAACAAGTATTCATTAAGGGGGTGTGTTAGAATATGTAATTCATACTTGTTGTATTATTGGGTTAATGACCTGTTGAGGAAGTAGTTATAGTTAGATGACCTAAGAGAATAGGTCAAGGAGGTTGTTAGATAGTTGGTTGTGAGAAAGATTTTCTCCAACCAAGTCTCCTAGTTTGGTGTGTGGTTGAGATATTTTCTCAACCTCTATTGCTATTATTAAAATAAGTTAGATCTGATAAAGCTCTATATAATGAGCCAATGTATTGTATAATGTATTGAGTAATCTAATAGAAATATGTAATCATGTCTATCTCTTTTGTTAATTCCCCGCCGAGCTTGTTAAATAATGAATTAATAGTGAAGTATCAATGGTGTCTCTTATACACACAATGAAGTAGAAACAATAGTTCATCAGAGAGAACCAATTGAAATCCATCTTCAAATATAGGTGAAGCAAAATTGAAGAATATCTGCCTTCCCATCACTACAGTATATACCTTTATAAAATTAAAATAAATAAAAAATACCTTTATAAATTTAAAATTAGGTTTAGAAACAACTCTTGTAAAATTAACTTATATTCTATACATTTGTACAAATTACTGGGCTAGGGTCCCTTGTCCCACAAACAAGGGGTGTCATACACCAATTTGGTGTGGCTTGGCCGTGACCTTAAAAATAGATTATTATTATTAGTAGTATGAAAATTGCTTAAATTATACTAACGGTATATATACCATATTAATCTTGTAAATAGAACTAAAATTTTCTTATACTAAATATTCTATTATGTCGGTTTCACAATCATAAAAATAGAGTGAAGATTATGAGTTAAATGTTATTTTCATCAATTTCAAACGGGTTTATAATTTAAATGTGATGAACAAGAACAGTGGCATTGCTAGCGAGAGAAGAATAATCAATGATGATGATTCTCAATATTCAGAAGCTTGCCCTTGCTTTCATTAGGATGAGGGCGAAGAACAACGATGTTGATGACGAGAGAAGAATCGATGATGTTGATGATGAGCGACCTCATGATGATGATTTTGCCTTGCTTTCTAGGTTTAATGACATGGTGATGAAGAAGAAAAGCATGAATTTTGAGCATTTGGGTTGGTTTAAAATGGGGCAAAATCTTGGGGTAAAGTTCTGAAATGTATGGAACTTTGATCCATGTAAAACTTAGACTATTTGTGAAAATTTGACAGCCCATTTTTTTGCCTGAAAAGCTGGTTTGTTTTCTCCCTAATTAACCTACTATGTTTGGAAATGGCCAAAATTAATCATAGATAACCTTTTAATTCACATGATTTAATATTTTTGGAATATTTTTAGTCTTCACAATAAATGATTTAATATGTTTGAAATATTTTTGAATATTCTTAATCTTCACAATAGTGTGAAATGAAAACTTTTGATTTCAAGTATTTTTTTTACTATGTTTGGAAGTTTGGAAATGGTCATAATTGATTATAGATAGCCTTTTAATTCACATGATTTAATATGTTTGGAATATTTTTAGTGTTCACAATAAATGATTTAATATATTTTAAATATTCTAAGTTTTCACAATAGTGTGAAATAAAAACTTTTGTTTTTAAATATTATTTTTAAGATAAAAGATGTCAGTTAATTAAAAAAAAAGTGTTTAAGCTAATTAATTTAACAATGACTATTTATTAGTTGTTTTATTTAGTTTAGGTTTTTAAATAATTTTTGGTTTTTCTATTGCATCAGGGATGATTTTAAGGATGGAAATTTATTTTAAAATGTAGAAACCTTGGCGAATTTTACTAATCCTTCATATGCCAACTATTAAATGTTTGGTGATATTTTTGTAAAAATATTCAAATTTTTAAGGATTTTATATACTTTGTATAAAATTTTGGCGATTTTTAAGGTAAAATAATTTTATCCTAGAGGATTTGGGTGAATCATTTTTAGAATAGCGAATCTTTTTTTGGGAAAAACCATGAAAAATTAGCCGATGAACGAAGTTTAGCCCCTAAAATCACCCTTGTATTGCATATAAGTTTTTTTTGCATTTAGGTTATTTTACTTTGTTGGTTTACTTAGCTCTTTTAAAAGCTCCACTTTCTTTACCAATTGTGCATGCATTTTTATAAGAATGGAAAGAAATCATTGATTAATATGTTAATTTTTAGTTCATCAAAATTTTAATTTTTGATATACACCAATTGGTTAGCAAATCTGAAACCCTAATCTAAAACCTTAATCCTAAACCTTAAAACTAATATTGTTTATTTTTTATAACCCTAATCTTAAACCTAAACCTTAAAACTTTTTTTTTTTTTTTTTTATAAAAGTGATTGAAATAACATATTGGCTTATCCCAACCACCTTTGTAAAGTGGTTACCTTTATAAAGTGGTTGTGCTAATTTTTTTATGACTAATGAGCATGACGATGGAAAAGAACAACGACGTCAATGATGGAGAAGAACAACGACGTCGATGATTAGAGAAGAATTGGTGGATGGTGATGAAGAACAACAACGACGTGGAGAAGAATGATGACGATGATGTTCACCATATTATCGTCATATCGATCACCTTCGTCACCGTCATATTATCATCATGTTCACCTGTTCACCTTAATATTTAAGACTGACGATGAAGAAGAAGAACAACGACGTATTTAATATTTTAAGTTAAATATTTTTTAAACAAATTTTATATTAATTTTTTTTTCTGGGATGAGAGAATCTATCACCTTTATGACAGTAAAAGAGTAGAAGATGTAAAAAAATTCCCCTTGGATTTGCATGCCTATACCCATATTAGATCTCAATTTAAAAGTATTTTCCAGAGTACCAACCTTCCTAACCTCAAAAGTCATCAAAACTATGGTGATCTTGGAATTCTTTTCTAAATGTTTTTTTAGCATAGAAATACAATTTTAAAGAAATTGAAGTAATCTTTTACCTTTAAGGTGTATCAGTGGACATTAATCATCATTATCATCATGTCTATTATATTTTTTATATGTATAAATATATATATATATTTAAATCTGAATCTATCAAGCCCCCAACTCTCACATGGATAAAATTTCTTGATGTCCAAAACATTAAACTTTCCTCAAGGTTTGCACCTCTAGAGATTTGATCCCTCTATGGGCTTAATAGATTCATATACTGAGATGTAGAACCCCTCTC
>ML796911.1:0-12976 GCA_009831015.1 Picea engelmannii | reverse complement strand
CCCCCCCTCCCCGAGGTTTTTTGACTACTACATGAATTTGTATATTTGTTTCACCCACCCACCAAACTCCCACCATCCCGAGACATTCCACAGTCCATCGATCTCATCTTGGGCGCATCTCTACCCAACGTACACGCCTATCACTTGGCTCCCAAGAAGGCCACTGAAATAGAATGGAAAATTGTCCAACTCCTTCAATCTGGCCACATTCAACCTTCATCTTCCCCTTGTGCCTCGCCAACCTTAATTATTCAAAATAAATACATTTCAGAATGGCATCTTGTTACCGATTATCGAGCCCTGAAAAAAACCAGCATTAAAAAACGATATCTACTACCCTAGATCAAAGATCTCCTTGACCATCTGCAAGGGGATTCTTTCTTCACAAAGATGGATCTGAATTCTGGATACCATCAAGTACGCATGCAATTGAATGATATCTAGAAAACATCTTTCAATACTAAGTTTGGTCTTTATGAATGGTTGGTCATGCCTTTCAGTTTGACCAATGCACCAGCCACATTCATGCGGCTCATCAATGACATTTTTCGGCCACATCTTGGTAAGTTCATCATTATTTATCTTGATGATATTCTGGTTTTCAATAGCTCATGGGAGGAACACATGCAACATGTGCTCACAATATTGGCATTGCTTAGACAAAATCAACTGCAGGTGAAAGAGAAAAAGTCCTATTTTTTACAAAGGCGAGTGCAATATTCATAGACACTATTTTCCGCAAAGCTCAACTATAGTACTTATGACAAGGAATTTTATAGATGGATCCAAGCGCTGAAGAAATGACACCATTATATTCTAGGAAAAGAGACCATCCTACACACGGATCATCATACTCAAATCTTGATAAACTTAGAGAGTAAGATACAGGAACAACGAAATCTTAAGCGGGAAACATATATCCAACAATTTAACTTGGTTATTAAATATAAAAAGGGAACTGCAAATAATATGGCCGATATATTAAGTAGACCACCAACACAAGTCATGAATATCTTAGTAGTTCGATGTGTATCCTATGAAAGTTGGAAAGACATGTATGAAGAAGATCCCACTTTTAAAGAGATATGGTTAGCATTACAACAACCCACAATTATTAATCAGACACCATTTCTAGATTACACCATTCGGGAAGGATGGCTATATTGTCTCAATCAACTGTGTGTTCCACAATCAGAGGATTGTTTGATATGGCATGCTTCCTCCTGTGGTGGTCACTTCGGGAATTCCAAAACTCTCCTACACCTCCAACGCCACTTCTATTGACATGCTATGTCCATGCAAGTCGATAATTTCATTAGATCTTGTGCTCTCTTCTCACAAAGAAAATTGTCTAATCACAAACATGGTGTATATCATCCTTTGAAAATCCCCTCTCGCCCATGGGAATAGATTTCTATGGATTTATTGAGTGGTCTCCCAACCACTTTCCGCAAGCATGATGCAATTTGGGTTGTGGTTTGCCAGTTCTCCAAGATGGTGCTCTTTCTCCCTTTCCATAAAACAACTTCTTCCACGCAAATGGCTGAACTATTATTCCAACATGTGTGGCCACATTTTGGCCTGCTGAGTAGCATCATTTCTGACCACGACTCCCACTTCCTTATTTCCTTTTGGCGTATTATGTGGTCCTTACTATGCTTCCAGCTTCACTTTTCCATGAAAATTCCACCCACATACCGACGGACAAACCGAGGTGGTCAATCGTACATTGGTTGATGCTCTACGCAAATCCTTCGTAAAAAATAAGCAATGGGATTCTTATCTTCACATCTTTCAACATAGCTACAACAGAGCTACACATTCTTCCACATGATTTTCTCCATTCGATTTTTTCTTGGGCTTCCAACCACTTGCACCCACCGAACTACCACTCAATTTGACTCCTTCAAGTTCATCGTACCATCAACAAGACCAAAAATAAGCTCAACACTTCATTCATAATTTAGCACAACGACACAAGAAAGTGACCAACTCCTTACAAGAAACACAAGAGCACACAAAGCAATGTCATGATAAACACATAACCGTTAAGAAATTCCAACTAGGAGAAAAAGTATGGTTACAAATGGACAAGCAATGCTTCAAAGGGCATCATCATAAGACACACCCATTGTGATATGGACCATATATAGTTTTGGATCGCATTGGTGAAAATGCTTATCGGTTGGATCTTCCACCACACTTGGGGATTCATGACGTGCTAAACATCAACAATTTAAAACTATTAGAGCCGCCACTTCTTGAGGACACAGTCAGTGTCCAACATCCAATGGACAACATTATGGATTTTCATCCTCCTTTATTGAATGATCAAATTCTGGATAGTCATACTAGGACCACCCGAAAAAAACAACATGTTTCTTATCTGGTAGGTAGACAAGAAAAAACTACAACAAATGCCAAATGGATGACAAAAGAGATAGTACACCGACAATTTCCTAAGTTGCTGAGGAAATAAGGGACACTTTTGGATCTAAATAGGGAGGAATTGGACCAATCAGGAAGGACGTCAAACTTCCCGAGATAGCACACAACAGATTACAAGTCGCCTGTAGCAAGCAAGGAGAGAAGTGGAAATAATGTTATGTTAGTTTTTTTATCGTTGTGAGCGTCAACTAGTTTTTTATTTTAATAATGCATTCACCATTCTAAGTAAATAATGGCGATGTCTATTTTAATTAATAGTTAGTTGTGTCAATAAAAAATGTGGGAAATGTCTCTTGCCAATCTGATTGTGCAGAGAAATGCAGAAGAATAAAGAAACATTTACCGTTTGTAGAGGATCTCCTTGATTGTTTAAGAAGGGATAGAATCCTCTAATATGATTGATGAAGTTTTGTGAATCTTGCGTTATCTTTCCTTCTTGTGTATATGTTTTCAAATTTCGTTTTGCTGAGACGAGTGAGAGAAAGAGGAACACGATCTAGTGTTCCTCGTTTGTTGTCAGTGAGTATTGGGGTTTTCGTTTGGCTGTAAGCAAGCGTAGAGAGAGTATGTGCACCAAAGGAATTGGTGCACATCTATGATTTTCTTGATGCGCATATTATCAAGTCCCATCTCTCCAATTCATGGGTGGACAGCGTAAAAATGCTAGGCAATGAGTCGACCTCCTGTAGCAACATTTCCATTTATTTCTACGTTTCTCCATTCTCTCCAAGTCGATTATGAATATCTGAGAGCCTCCCTCACTCAAACTGAGCAACGCGTCGTTCATAAAATTAGAGCATCTATTGTAGAAGATTCCCTTCACAAGAAGATCCTCCTTCAAGTCAGATCATAAAGGAAGCTAGAAATATAGGAGGTTCAAAAGGTAAAGGAAGCTAAAAAGGAAGGAAAATAAGAAATAATTAGGAACTGAAAAGTTATTATTACGGATAGAGATCAAAATGACAATTATAAATAGAAATCCAAGACACTCTATGTAATATCCCTCCGTAGAGCCCCAGTTGTAATTATGAATGGTAATCATGTTTATGAATTGTAATCATGTTTTGTAGGCTGGTGAGCCGAGTATTGATAAGTTGGTGGGCTTATGTGTTTATTAGGCCGGAGAGCCTAAGTGTTAAAGGCTAGGAGCCTATTTTTGTATATGTAATTATGAAGAACATTAATAAAAATTAAACATCATTGCATGCAGACCGACCACAAAGAAAGAGTGATGGGGGACTAAGCTTCCATAAGGTGGGTAAGGGAAAGGGGGTTGGAAGTTTGGAAAGATGGGCTAAGCTTAGGGGCTTAAGTTCTTGAGATAATAATTTATTATTATTCCAAAGTGGTGTAAAAGGTATATTTTTATCCTAAGTTCCTGGAAAAGGGAATGCATACTTGATGGAGTGCATGCAACTTCATGGGTGACATGTATCAGCCCAGGCACATGCAATTTAACCCAAGAATTGAGCCGTGATGGGGGTTCGTCCTCCATTATGTCATCCATTTTTTGAACCGTGTTACCTTTGCGTCTGATCTCTATATGCATAACTCACACAGCTTTGAAACCCAAAACCGTGAGGTCAACCTGTGATGTTTTTTTTGAGAAGTTGAGGCATCCTCCGTCTGAACCATTAAGGTTTGCGTTCGAATTTTGGGTTGATTCCTTGTCTCGCACCCTGAAATCAAGTGGAAAAGTCGTGGACTGATCCGTGTTGCCTGTGTGTCCTGTGAACCTAGTTTAGCCACATTTTAGAGTCGAGTCTATACCCGAACCATTCTTGGGTTGCAACCTTCTATTTTCCTGAGTGGTGTTGACCAGTTACCATTGTTGTCACTTATACCTTGTTGGAACTGAGTCAATATTGGCTAAAGAACTAGGTTGTGAGGCTCGTGGTTGAAGAGGTAGGTTGTCAGGCCTGTGAGCAGCTCTCTCCAAGTGAGAGAGTCAGCTGGGAAGTGATTTTCTCCCAAAGATAGTTCAGTACCAGCTATAGAGCTCTGAGAATTCCTGATCTAACCTATTGTCGAGACCTAGAGAGGGAGGTGAAGCACCGATGGACTGTTCTTGTGAAGGTGTACACTCCCAGGTGGAAAAATCATGTGGGGAATGAGTTTCTGTGAGTAATGGGCGTAAGAAGGCTCCTGGAGAGAATCCTTCTAGTTGCACTGTGCAGTTTTCCTGTAACCTCAGCCTAGTCTAGGATTCCCTTGCCTTGGGTGGAGCTTAGTCCCAACTCAGGGGTGACCCACTTCTGAGCATGATGGATAGCGTGGTCTAAGGTTGAGAGTTTCGTGAAAGGTCTGCACATAGTTGGTGGAGTTACTACATTTTCAAAGATAAGTATCATTATGTGTTTAATTTCAATTAAAATGCATGTCTGTGATACTTGTAATATTATCATGTATTCTGTTGCAATGATATTTATTGTTAATTATTTTTAAGTCTGTATGATGGTAGTAACTTTATGTTAAATGAGTTAATTTGATTTAATATGCATGTTATATATAAATTTATGGGAATGCTCCACGTAGTAGCATTTCCCGGCAGTGGGGTTGATGGTCAGGGACATTACAATATGGTATCAGAGCCAAGGTTTCAACACTGAGCCTAGATGGGCCATGTTAGTGGAAGTTGAAGAAAAAGTTCGGAAATAATTGTTGTTGAAGTAGAAAAAATTCAAGTTCAGAGCCATGGTTTCAACGCTAAGCCTGGATGGGCCGGATAAGTGGTCTTTGGACCCAAGGTTTCGAGTGGGAATGGTGTTCGTATGGAACCAATTTTGAACCTTAGAATGGTTCTGAGTGCCAAGGGGTTACTTGGCCTTACAATGAAGCTCGGGACGAGTAGCGGTAGAATAAAACCGCAGCTAGCGTGGTATTTGACCACAGAGAGGGAGATCTCAACACTTGGGGTGTTGGAGCCATAGGATTTGTTTGGGAAAAAGGAAATTCCTTTACGACCGTCAAATACGGAAAAGGTGCAGGAGGGTTATATTGGAAGTCTTTTGGAGTTCAGCAGTAGGGACAAGTGCAATGCGCTGAGGTATAGACTTCCGAAGGATATCTACACCATAGATCGTAGGAAAAGAGCCTGACCGTTAGATCAGTGTCCAGGAAGGCAAAGGAAAATCACTTCGGAGTATTTCTAGTGTGGAGTGTGACAAACTCACGAAGTCCCGAAGTAGATCGCAACCATCCGTTGCAAAGGACACGTGTCAAGAGATCGTGTACTTCAGGAGGAGGCAAGTGCTGTGAGTTTGAAACTCTCAAAGCCTGAAGTGTTGAAGTCTCTCATAGCCATTTATTGTGAAGGAGTACATGCGTCGGTAGATCGTGAACTCCAGGGGAAAGCGGTCTCGAAAAAATCTAGCGTAGAGGAGTTGAAACTCCCGAAGCCCGAAGAGTCGAAGTGGTGAGTCATGATGACATCACCTAGAGGTGACGTGGACACATGGGATGTGTGCCACATGTTAGTGGGTTTAGAACTCATGGAAGATTGAAATGGCATTTGGAATGTGAGGAGTGTCACCCATATGAATGGGCCACATATCAGTCGCTAATATTCCGCCATGTGGCATCCTGTGTGAGAAGGGTTAGTGGGGCCCGAAGTTACATAACGTAGTTAAAAGTGGGAGGACCCACAGTGGAATTGATCACGATACATCAATATCAACGACCAGAAGGCATTGCGGGGACCCAAGTTGCACGAACGCTAATTCTCCAAGGCAGTCCCACTATCCAAACCACGGTTTCACTGAGGGGTTACATGTCAACGTTAGAAGAATTGCAGGATGAAAGACGGGTTACTCAAACCAGCGTTGCATGCCCTTGCAATTGGGAAAATGTTAAGTGATGTAACGTAATAACGTCACCTAAGGTGATGTGGGAGTGTTAGGAGATTAATGGTTCGAGGTGTGCAGATGTGAAATCTTTCGAACTCGAAGGTTGAAAGCCCAAGTACGCGCTTATTGATCTAGCGCTTGGTCACAACCCATGGTCGCTTGGGTTGGGGACTGAGAGAAAAGGGCTAGTGACCGAAAACTTAGCAGAGAAGAACTCTGAAAGAAGAAATATGTGGGGATGCTTGATTGAACGAGAATCACAAAGAATGAAAACTAAACGTTTTCTTGAATTAGATTTGTTTATGAATGTTGTGGGATTTGTTAAGGAATAATGGCCTGACAAATTCTGATTTTCTGCACATTGTGTTTGCAGAAGTTTAACGAGTGCCAGAACTGAATAGAGTTGTCACTGAGTGCAAAGAAATGGAGGAGACACATAATGCTTCCAGTTCAAAGAATGAAGCTAAAGGGATGGATGTTCATTTCGGAGTTGAAGGATCGAACTCCAATGGGCATGGAGAAGATATAGATAAGGAAGGGAATATGATGAAAATCATTGAAAGATTGCAGAAAGATGCCCAAACACATTGAGCAGATAGCATAAAGCTCATGAAAGCTAAGGAACATCGGGGATAATTCAACTTAAAGTTGATGAAGAGTCTGGAGAGAATAGAAAAGAATTTGGACGAGAGAGACTCGAGAAAAAAAAGGAGTCACAATAATTCTAAGGGAAGAAGATCAAGGAGTGTTGGTAGACACCATCATCACTCCCAAGGTCGCTCCAAGAGGATGGAACATAGTAGTTCAAGTCCATCTCCTACCAGAAAGCACAGGATATCTGGAGTAGATGAAATGAAGGGAGAAATGAACAAGATTAATTCTCCTATGTTTGATGGAGAACATAAGAAGGAGGAAGATGTTGAAACATGGTTGCTTGGCATGAGGGAAATATTTCCAACGGCAGAATTATTCCTCTCATGCAGAAGGAAGAATTGCAATGTATCAACTGAAGGGAAAGACATCCATGTGGTGGGATCAACTTGTGTAGGTACAACACATTAGAGAGAAATATATCACTTGGAAATAATTCAAGAGGTATTTCGAGAAGAAATACTTAACTAAAAGATACTATGACAGAAAGATGAAAGAGTTCTTTGAACTCAAACTAGGTAGAATGAACATTGATGAATACAAACGAAGATTTTTGGAATTGTTGAAGTATGTTTCATTCATCAAAGATGAGACTATCAAGATTCAGAGGTATCTGAGTGGACTTCCACCTTCCATCGATAACGAGATTCATTATGATGATCTTAAGACTATGGAAGAAACTATAAGAAGAGTGAAATGTTTATATGAGCAGCAAAGAGAAAAGCCTACTTTTCGGAAGGCTTGGGAAGACAAGAAGAAATTCCAGATGGATCAGAGGAAGAAGGGAACTAAGACACCCTTTTTCATAAACATTCCTCAAGGACAGAAATATTTTAGAGAGTCGAGAATGGATGACGTAGGGGGACAAAGGACAAGGCATACACCCATTCAGTGTTGGGGTTGTCAGGGAAACGACAAGTACAAATATTGTCCCCATAAAAATGGAAAAGTGAGAGCTGTCCATAATGTTCAGCAAGATGAAAAAGTGGAATACATGGGCAGTAGAATACCAAGAATCTATGCAACCCTAGACAACAAGCAAGCAAAATATCAATCACACATGATTGAAGTGGAAGGTATGATCAACAACCATGCCTTTACTATTTTAATTGATTCAGGGGCTAGCCATAGTTATATAGATCCTAGAGTGGTGGAAATTTTGTAATTGTCAAGAAGCAAACATGAAAAGTCTTGGTTAGTGTAGCTGGCTATAGGAACCAAGAGAAAAGTCATTGCGTTAGTTAAGTCTTGTCCAATGGACATGAATGGACTGAGCACAAAGGATGAATTGAACATTTTTCCTTTAGGTTCTTATGATTGTCTAATTGGGATGGATTGATTGGACCAACACCATGCCATATTTGACTATCGTAACAAGGCATTCACTTTCCTGGATGAGGAAGGAAATCGGAAAATAGTCAAAGGAATTCCCAGAGTTCTCGCTATATGAGAAATCTTAGCAATGTAGTTGAATAAGTGCTACAAAAAAGGCTGTCAATTATTTGCAGCTCATGTGGAGGAAACACCAAAGGATAAGGTGTTAAATATTGGAGATCATGCGGTACTAAAAGAGTTTGAATATGTATTTCAGGAGGTACCCAGACTACCCCCGAAAAGAGATATTGATTTCTCTGTAAACTTGATGCCTGGAGAAGCTCCAGTGTCAAATAATCCTTACAGACTGAGTATGCCAGAGCCGAAAGAGTTGCAATTGTAGATTGAAGAGCTTCGGAAGAAGGGGTATATATTCCCAAGTGTGTCACCTTGGGGTGCCTCGGTCATATTCGTGAAGAAGAAGGACGAGACGCTAAGATTGCATATTGATTTCAGATAGTTGAACAAAGTGACTATTAAGAGCAAGTATCCTCTGTCGAGGATTGATGACCTCTTCAATCAGTTGAAGGATGCGAAGATATTTTCAAAGATAGATCTCAGGTAGGGATATCACCAGGTAAGGATCAAGGATGAAGACATCAGCAAGACCGCCTTTAGAACAAGGTATGGTCATTATGAATTCACAGTGGTGCCGTTTGGGCTGTCAAATGCACACGCTATTTTTATGTGCCTGATGAATGGTGTATTCAGGGACTATCTAGACAAGTTTGTCATAGTCTTCCTGGATGACATTGTGGTGTATTCCAAGTCGGAGGAAGAGCATGGACAACATCTGAGGCTAGTGTTGCAGGTGCTAAGAGAGCACCAAATGTATGCCAATTTGAGAAAGTGCTTGTTTTATGAGGAGCAGATCCATTACTTGGGACATATTATTTCGAAGGATGGAATAGTTGTAGATCTTGAGAAGATTGAGGCCATTAGAGAATGGTCAGTGCCAAAGAACGTGATGGAATTCAGATCCTTTATGGGTCTAGCTAGTTATTACAAAAGGTTTATCACAGGGTTCTCGAGGATAGCTCACCCTATCATTTCCTTTCAAAGGAAGGAGAATAAATTTCAGTGGATAGAGGAATGTGAGAAAAGCTTCCAGCAATTGAAGCAATTGTTAATCAGTTCTCCAATCTTGAGGATTGCAGATCCAAATGAATACTTTGTAGTGTGTATATATGCATGCAAAGAAGGAATGGAAGGAGTCCTTAGTCAGAATGGATTCATATTTTGTTATGAATCTAGAAAGTTGAAAAAGCACGAAAGGAACCATGCAACTCATGATTTGGAGTTGGAAGCCATAGTACACGCTCTAAATAAATGGAGACATTACCTCATGGGAAGGAGGTTTGAACTGAGGACAGACCCTAACGGTCTGAAGTATTTGTTTGATCAACCAACTTTGAATGCTAGGCAGAGTAGGTGGTTGGAGTTTCTCTGTGAGTACGATTTTGATATCAAGCATATCAAAGGGAAGGAGAATAAAGTGGTTGATGCACTCAGCAAGAGAGTGCATGAATTGCATGCTATCACCATTAGCATGTACCAAACTGATATTAAAGGCATAATTTCAGAGGTTGCAAATACAGATTTGTAGTACATGGATTTGGTAGCAAAGATACAACAAGGTAAGATGCCACAGAAAGTGGAGAATTATAGATTGGAAACCGACGGAACACTTATTTATAAGAACAAAATTTATGTACCTAATTTTCAGGACTTGAAACTTATGATTTTGAAAGAAATGCATAATGTGCCTTATGTTGGGCACCTTGGATACCAGAAGACTGTGACAGCAGTCAAGAGCCATTACTTTTGGTCAGTTATGAAGAAATATATTGTTGAATACATCGTCAGATGTATGGAGTGTCATAAGGTTAAAGCTGAGCACATGCACCCAGCAGGGTTTCTACAGCCTTTACCCATTCCTGAGTGGTGACAATGGATTTCATCACTGGATTTCCCAGGATAGGAAAGCAGCATGATTCAATGATGGTGTTGGTGGACAAGCTTACGAAATCTACCCATTTTATTTCGTTAAAGACTACTCACAAGGCAACGAATGTTGCTGACATCTATATGAGAGAAGTAGGAAGATTTCACAATATTCCCAAGACAATTGTGTCTGACAGGGACCCGAAATTTACCTCCAAGTTTTGGAAGAGGTTGTTCAAAGGATTCAGAACGAATCTGAACTTTAGTACAACCTATCATCTTGAGTTGGATGGGAAAAAAGAGCGGGTGAATCGAGTAATAGAAGACATACCGAGGATGTATGTGATGGACAAACCATTGAAATGGGAATACTACCTACATTTGGTAGAATTCACCTACAATAATGGGTATCAAGCATCATTGAAGATGAGCCCATTTGAAGCACTTTATGGCAAAAAGTCCAACACTCCAGTAAGATGGGATAATCCAGATGATAGAGCAACGGTTGGGCTATATTTTCTCAAGGAAATGGAAGAACAAATGCTAAAAATTAAGAAGAATTTGAAAGTTGATCAAGACAGGCAGAAAAGTAATGTTGATAAGAACAGAACCCACAGAGAGTTCAAAGTGGGTGACCATGTTTTCCTGAAAGTATAAGCGAATAGAAGTTCCTTGAAGATGGGAAGCTTCTCCAAGTTGGTAGCCAATTGCATATATGTTTTCATTACCTGCATCCATAACTGTACATAATGTGTTTCATATTTCATTGCTTAAGAAATATATACCTGATGCTAATCATGTAATCAATTGAAATGTGATTTAGGTGGAGCAAGAAGGTGTCTTGCAAGTGCATCCTGTGCGCATATTGGACCGAAAAAACAAACAGCTCCGGAATCGAGCCATATGGCTTGTAAAGGTCCAGTGGACCTGGTATGGTCCTGAGGATGCAACATGGGAGCATGAGGATGCTATGTGGGCATAATACCCACATCTTTTTGAATATTTTGAAAATCTTGTTGATGTTATGTAAAGAGTTACACTGAGGACAGTGCAAAAATAAGGGGAGTGGATTGTAATATCCCCCGATAGAGCCCCAGTTGTAATTATGAATGGTAATCATGTTTTGTAGGCTGGTGAGCCAAGTATTGATAAGCTGGTGGGATTATGTGTTTATTAGGCTGGAGAGCCTAAGTGTTAAAGTCCATGAGTCTGTTTTTGTATATATAATTATGCAAAACATTAATAAAGATTAAACATCATTGCGTGTAGATCGACCACGAAGAAAGAGTGATGGGGGACTAAGATTCCACAAGGTGGGTAAGGGAAAGGGGGTTGAAAGGTTGGAAAGAGGGGCTAAGATTAGGGGATTAAGTCCTTGAGATAATAATTTATTATTATTCCAAAGTGGTGTGAAAGGTATATTTTTATCCTAAGTTCCTCGAAAAGGGATAGCATACTTGATGGAGTGCATGCAACTTCATGGGAAACATGTGTCGGCCCAGGCACATGAAATTTAAACCAAGAATTGAGCCATGATGGGGGTTCGTCCTCCATTTTGTCGTTCGTTGTCTGAATCATGTTACCTCTGTGTCTGATCTCTGTATGCATACCTCACACAACTCTGAAACTCGAAACTGTGAGGTCAACCTGTGATGTTTTTCCTGAGAATTCGACACATCCTTCGTCTGAATCGTTAGGGTCTGCATTCGACTTTTGCATTGATTCCTTGTCTCACACCCTGAAATACAGTGGCAAACCCGTGGACTGAGACGTGTCTCATGTGTGTCCTGTGAACCCATTTTAGCCACATTGCAGAGCCGAGTGCGTACTCAAACCGTTCTTGGGTTGCATCCTTCTGTTTTCCTAAGTGGTGTTGACTAGTTACCATTGTTGTCACTCATACCTTGCCGGAACTGAGTCGAAATTGGCTGAAGAATTGGGTTTTCAGGCCCGTGGTTGAAGAGCCAGGTTGTCAGGCCTATGAGCATCTCTCTCCAGGTGAGAGATTCTGCTGGGAATTGATTTTATCCCAGAGAGAGTCCAGCACCAACTACAGACCTCTAATAATTCTTGATTCAACTTGTTGCTGAGACACAGAGAGGGAGGTGAAGCACTAATGGACTGCTCTTGTGAAGGTGTATACTTATGGGTGGAACAAACATGTGGGGAATGAGATTCCTTGAGTAGTGGGCATAAGAAGGCTCCTAGAGAGAATCCTTCGAGTTGCACTGTGCAGTTTTCCTGTAACCTCAACCTAGTCTAGGATTCCCTTGCCTTGGGTGGAGCTTAGTCCCAACTCGGGGGTGACCCACTGCTGAGCGTGATGAGAAACGTGGTTTAAGGCTGGGAGGTTCATGGATGGTCTGCACGTAGTTGGTGGAGTATCTATATTTTCAAAGATAAGTATCATTATGTGTTTAATTTCAATTAAAATGCATGTCTGTGATGCTTGTAATATTATCATGTATTCTGTTGCAATGATATTTATTGTTAATTATGTTTAAGTATGTATGATGGAAGTAACTCTATGTTAAATGAGTTAATTTGATTTAATATGCATGCTATATATACATTTTGTTGGAAAATACTGAGAGGGGGGGGTGAATCAGTATTTGAGCTATCAATCAATTTTTAACTTTTCTTTTACTGAAACATCTTAGTCTACTTTATAGAGATCAGTTGTTGTATATTCTTATGAAAACAGTAGAGCATCC